>CANXYI010203927.1:0-11103 GCA_948208565.1 Hura crepitans
GGCATGAAGTCGGCACCCGTAATGAACTACTTATGAAAAGCTCCATCTCCCATGGCAAGAACTGAGCCATTGTAAAAGGTGCAGTCTAAACTCAATTGATCAAAATCCCATGCCTTAACCAAATATGGATAAGCTAAAAAAAGAACATAAAAATGATGTAAAAGAATAAAGAAGCTTGCTAGGTTGAAAACTCACAAAGGGTAGCCTAGGTAAAATTTAGAATATACCTCGTTAGATTGAAAACCTGCAAAGGGCAATCTAGGCAAAAATTGAAGGTCGAGAGAAAATGTTTAGTTGGAAAATATTTGGACCAACTAATAACAAGAGTACCATGATGTGCACACATTCATCATACTCCTTCTTCATAATCATTCACTCTTTAACCATAGATGCTTAAATGCCTTCCACAACAAATTGACATTTCATTCAAGCCTTGGCCTCACCATAGTTCAACCTACTTTCACTTAAACTTTTTCATCACTATAATTGGACCTCTTCCTTAAGAGACAACTTATTTTAAACCTTATCCCAACCTAGCCTACAACTTTCGAACTTCATTCTTTTCCCAAATACTACCTTTTCCTATGATGAGTCTGAGAGGAGAATGATCCCAAAAAAAAACATTTACTGACTCATGCATACATCATAAATAATAGGTTCATTCACAATCAATCTCACCCATTCATATATCCATTATAAAAAAAAATTACCCATTTTGCTTGACTTCATTCATACATTCATGATAGCAAAAAGATGCATCCATCATTTAACATACATCATCTTTCATCTACCATCATTATATTCATACATCATAAAAGACAATTCATTCATTCAATCACCTAAACAAAAGTCATAATCATGTCTTACATGTATCCACCATTCATTTAAATTCCTCATTCAATTAGAAAAAAATAAGCAAAGGCAAATACATTATTGTGCATACCTTGTCACATTCCTTTATCTAGAAAAGATTAGGAACTAAAACTCATCATCACTCAGTCAAAACATACTTAAAAAGATTAGGAAGTAATACCCATCATCACTCAGTCAAAACATACCTGAAAAGATTAGGAACTAACACCTATCATCACTCAGTCAAAACATACGTGAAAAGATTAAGAGCTATCATGCATATCATAAACACCTAATCAACTTATTCCTTCACAAAATCACTTATGCACATTTTTCTATGCATGAAAGCATGCATCATTCATTATACTTTTCCTATGTAAGAAAAGCATACATCAGTTATACTTTCCTATGCATGAAAGCATGCAGTATTTATCTATCTTTTCTTTATGCATGAAAAGCATGCATTTTTTGTTTCTATGTTTCCCATGCATGAAAAGCATGTATCTATTGATCATGCATCATTTATCCATGATTTCCCATGCATGAAAGCATGCACCTATTGGTCATTCATTCAACATCATTTATCCATATCTTCCCTATGTATAAAAGCATGCATCATTTATCTCCACACTTTCCTTATGCATGAAAAGCATTTATCCTTTTGTTTCCATGTTTCCCATGCATGAAAAGCATGTATCCATTGATCATGCATCATCTATCTATGATTTCCCATGCATGAAAGCATGCACCCACTGGTCATTCATTCAACATCATTTATCCATATCTTCCCTATGCATGAAAGCATGCATCATTTATCTCTACACTTTCCTTATACATAAAATGCATGCATCCTTTGTTTCCATGATTTCCCATGCATGAATACATACACCCAGTGGTCATTCATACAACATCATTTATCCATATCTTTCCTCTGCATGGAAGCATGCATCATTTATCTCTATACTTTCATATGCATGAAAGCATGCATTATTTATCTACTTTCCTTATGCATGAAAAGCATGCATTATTTATACTGCATGAAAGCATGTATCACTTATCCATATTTCCTATGCACGAAAAACATGCATTATCCATATATTTTTCCTTTGCATGAAAAATACATGCACTATTCTAAATTACCAACATATTTTCTTACATGAGAACATGCATCTTCCATGTACACTAACCATATATGCAGCAAGCTACAAAATCATGAAGTTGCCAAATGGTGTGAAGAATGAGTAAGCCACAGAATGGAGCGAATGATAAAGCCATCGAATGGTGCGAATGACTAAGCTGCTAAATGGTGCAAATGACCAAGCCATCAAACGGTGCAAAGGATAAAGCCACCGAATGGTGCAAAGGATGAAGCCATTGAATGGTGTAAAGGATAAAGCTATGAAATGGTGCAAACAACCAAGCCACTGAATGGTGTGAGGGATAAAGCCACTAAATGGTGCAAATGACCAAGCTGTCAAATGGTGCAAAGGATGAAACCATAAAATGGTGCAAAGGATAAAGCCACCGAATGGTGTAAACAATAAAGCCATCGAATGATGCAAATGACTAAGCCACCAAATGGTGTAAGGGATAAAGCTACCGAATGGTGCAAATGACAAAGCTACCAAATGGTGTGAATGAAAGTTTGATCGAAAAGGTACGAGAAAATAACGTGCATCATACAGGCATGATAACAATAAGCTAGATCATGAAAAGGCAAAAACATCGGCACTTCAAGTTTGTACTTTGATATGCACTATTGCTTTAGCACTTCACAGCATATACCAAAGTAGGGGCAACTATAGACACCTCTATTTTTGGTTAAGCACTTTCTTATGTATTTAGACTTTGACCTAACCTAAAAACCTTATAGTGCAACTTAAATTACATAAAAAAGGGGATCTGTATTGGTAGCAAAGGGCTTTGACTGATAGGCCCAAGCTCGACACTTATTCTAATAGGGGTGCAGGGGTAAAGCCCTCGTGGTATGGACCATTTACCTTTTTAGGCCTATGATGATAACTAGAGATAGGCTTAAGCAACTTGAAACCCAAGTTCACACGAACTTACATGGCATAAGTTTGTATGGACTTAATGCTATGAGGTTCGTACCATAGCTAGCCCAGAGCCTAAGGTCTGCATAGACAAGCCAAAGCCCATATCTATATGGACTAATCCAACCTGGCCTAGAGCCTATAGACTGATGAGAAAATCATGCCCAAGTTTGCACAGATTAAGCCATACAAATCCACATGAACCTACTGACGTAAAACTTCCAGTAGTGTGGAATTCCTATTCAGGTACTGATTCCTAATCCTAGAGGGATTCTATCACCTTTAGATGAAATATCTTAAACCCTAAGCCTATAAATACCCACTTTAGGGTATAAATAGAAAAAGAGGAGGACCTAATAGGAGAGGAATACACAGAAGCCATAATTGACACAAGATTAGTTCTACTAGTCTTAAGCCCTCACTAAAATAATCATTCTTCCAAAAACTAACCATTGTCTTATTGCTTGGTGCTAATTTCAAGGTAAGATCTGAGGTTCCTTTCATTATATTCATTAATTCATTTATGTTGTTTGCTTAACTGATGATCTCCCATGATTAATTGTCATATGAGGTGGTTCTATGTAATTCCCACAATAATTATATGAGTAGGTTAACCTTTCAAATCAGTTTAAGAATGTTCTAATCATTCATAGAAAATGTAATCGCACTTACATTCTAGAACTGATGACTAAGTCTACATGGACCTATTTTAAATGATAAGAGGTCTGCATAAACCTATAAATTGAAAGTGCATGTGATAAGAGGTCTGTACGGACTTATAAATTAAATATGTACATAATATGAGTTCCATACGGACCATGGTACGATAACAGTATCATGTTTACCTTTTCTATTATGTTTTAACATATTTTGTTAACCATGTTAGCATGTCGTTATAACTATATCATACTGTATGATCATTATGTTCCTTAATATGCATGTTGTTAGTATTTTGGAATTAATATAGGTCTGCATGGACTCCCTATCACTAGTATCATAGTCTGCATAGACACATAAGCCTTTTGCATGTTTATTCTATTTTATAGTCTGCACAGACTCCCTCTCATGAGGATCATAGTCCATATGGACAATCATCTTTGATTTCTAATCCTCACATGTATTTGTATTTCTCACCTTTTTTGTGCATTCTTTTTGAATTCTTTATCTAGTATTATTAACCTTTTCTCTTCTAAGTTGTATGCAAATGACTCTTCTCACTAGAGTGGAGGTCCAGACAAACATAATATCACTTATGCAATAGTCCACATGGACTAATGTCAGAGACTCATAGAGTCCGCACAAACTAGTCAACATATAAATAGGATCATTCTAATTCCTTGTTTTATTTCTTTTGGTTTAGTGCTTATTATGTCTTCTTGTTTATTCTGGGTTGTTATAAGTAGTAAATAACCTATTTTACACGTCAATTGCTTAACTTTCACATTAAATGATTTTATACATAATTAATTGGTGTTTTCTTAAATAAAATGGTTTTAAGTTTTCTTTAATCAAAGGTCACATGAAAAATATATTTTAATAAAGGCCAATCTCCTAGAGATGGGAGTTGGACAATTACCGCCAATTCTTATGGAACTACAAGTAATTGTTAGGTCAAATAACAACTAATGAATAACCCATTTTTTAGATGTACAATATACTTGTCATATTTCTTTTAAATATTGCAATTTACTTCTTATACATGGAAAGGTGACATAACTGCTTTAAATAATGCATGAATGCTTGATACGGGATTGATAAAAATTACAATATACAAAGAAGGCATATTATTTAGGCATAAATAAGATCTAAATTTTGAAACTTTCTAGTATAGAAGATCAAAGGTCCTAGTGTAGAGGCCAGGTGGCGACTCTATAACCACTCTCATCTCTAATAAAATATCATAATCTTTACACTAGGATACACAGCTAATGCAATAATGTACTATATTATATACATCCTGATAGTGCTCTCAAGCAAAAAAATTATTACACCCATAGGTATAAAATAGTGATATCCATTGGATAAAAATGTTGGCACTAGCACTTGCCTATATATGCTTATCATAATTATATGCTGGCAGCCTAACTATAGCTATAAAATGGTGGTAGATTTGTAATGTCCCTAATTTGGCATGTAATGTGACACCCCCTACCGAACTTCTTAAGAAACCCAATAGATGATGCACTTCCTACTAGGTCAGCCATCCTAAAATTGCTTTAAGTCTACACTCTTTAACACTTATAGATTATTTTATAACTTTATCATATATTGCATAATTTCTCTATCCATCCCTTAGAAGTTCTTATATGAGGTATAGCAGGCCTAGAAAACCATTTAATAGACATTCTATGTGTTACAAAAAATTGGGTAGCATAATGGCTGCCCAAGTGACATTATGAAAATTTTTTTCACATATAAAAGCACTTCTATAATAATTATCAACCTAATTCCTTCTTCTAGACCCTTCTAATCCCCTAAGAAACCTCATTATACATCAACAGCATATCACAACCACATAGGGCCTCTAGCTCATAGTTATCAGAAACTCATAAAAATAAACCATTTAGATAAACAACATGTTTATATACATCACACTTATTCCTTTAATATATACAAACTTGAGCAACTTTTAAGCATGTTAAACCCATACTTATAGTGTTTACATGAGTGATGACTAATAAAACAAAGAAAAAGACATCTATGTACCCTTTAGAGTTTGTGCTACTACACTACATGATCTTTGAGGCTAGACTGCTTATATTTGTAACCTACACACCAAAACACTAGTACGCTGAGTATAAAACTCAGTGCTAAATCTAATGCATTAAAACATGTCATATGCATACACTCAAATGTAATAGTAGGCCATAAATGAAATACATATATTAAATTCATGCAAGGCACTAGTTCCAATTAATTAGTCTCTCGATTCATTTAATTACAATTATGCCACTGTGGTAATTTCAATTAAATTAATCGTTTAGTGAATTGCCATAAATCAAGTTTATATATTAATTTAATTTAATAGTCCCGACCAGATAGACTACACTTAAAGACACTAGACTAAGAGGGAACTGAAAAGTTATGTAGTGGCCCACATTTTGGACCCCGACCACTGCACCAGCCTGGTCTGATAGCGGGGATCAATTAACTTGAATCTTTTAATACTAGATAGGAGATAGTAGGGATCAATCCATAGACCTCCCAATATCTCAAATAAGATAACCACTAATCACATGGTGGATAATAGGGATCATTCCATAGACCTCTTAATATCTAAATAATCATAGTAAAGAACTTCAGTGGATACCAGGGATCAGTTTATAGACCTCTCAGTATCCAATATCACCATTAAACTCTTTTAATAAATAGTAGGGATTAGTCCATAGACCTCCCAATATCTAAGAAATCAACATCAAATATCTAGCAGCTGCTAATCCCTAAGTTGACTAATCAACCCATTTAGTGGGTGACTAACTAATAAGCCAGCTAACCTTATTTTATGTCCATTTAATTACTGATCATCCTTTTATAATTTTTAAGTTTGATTAATAATTAGTGATGAATTTATTTTGATGGTCTAAATTTAACCTCGATAGTTATAGGTCATTTTTGGTCCTACTGGATAGTTACGTGTCATTTTTCTAAGCCAATTTAAGTCACTTCCTTAGGCATAATTAAGTCCACTTTAGGTCTAATCAAAGCCATTATTTTAAGTCCAATTTTATCCAAGTCCAAAGCCATTTACAGTGCTTGAGCTTTTAGGTCATTTTCATAGATAGTTATAGGTCATTTTCATATTTTATGTACACAATTATAGGTTCATAACCTCCATTCACTAGGCATCCTTTCATGCCAATTCACCTGCCATTAAGGGCCATTTATTATGTCATATCATCAATCTTATAATGACTCTAGAATTGGTTCAAATTGCAATCTCAAAATGTCTTACACCTATGGTTCAAATGCCATTTCAATTGAGCTAGTTTTAGGTCATTTTTACCTATGTTTTCTAAGTCCATTTCCAAGCCATTTTAGGTACCAATTTTATATAACACTTTTCATATTAAACTTACCATTTTTTAAGCCATATTTCCATATATGTTCTCATATACTTCATGCCATTATTATCCATATATTTTTAGCTATTTCATACCAATCTCACATTACACATTTCATGCTCAAATTGCCATACCATTCTTACACACACACACATCATGCCATAACATGCACATCATGCCTAACTCACCTCACATACCTCTCGACCAAAGGTTGCTATTGGCGATATGTATACTTTCCTTCATAATCAATCATACACACACATACAATGACATCCCTTAAGCATAATTATACACACATCACATACCATACAAACCAAGCCTAGACATGCTTTATACATGCCTTACCATGAAAATATGCCTACATGCATTTTTTATCAAAATCACTATATACATGCATAATACTACCCTTAACATACCATTTCCCATTCAACACCCTATGCTACCATGGCATCCACCCATCTTGCAACCCAAAGCACCTCTCAGCCATTCATGAATTCTTGTTCACTATACACATACACAATTCATTAATTCCATATCAAACACACTAAAACCATCCAATTCCAATATGAACCAAGCCATAACACATTAACCACACATATATAAACCTCTCGACCAAAGTAACCTCTCAACCTTCCATCCATTATTCTCACCAATTCACCACTTCAATCATTTAAAGCATATATAATTAGCATTAATACAAGCATAACTCAAGGTGACACATGCTTTAGCCATATAATCCTCACATTCCATACAATAATTCACCATAAATCATACCTAAATCTATCATGGCATATTTGAAATGCATTAAATTCACATACCTCACTAAATTGTAAGGGCTTTTCTACACTTTAAGCTTGTGAATTATATTGTTGCACTCCACCAACACTTTGGCCTACATACACATAAAAATGCCTTAGAAAAATCCTTAAAAATTCCATAAGCCTCTAAACAAAAATCCAACAACGTAGGCTATATTAGAAGAGTGAAATACCTTAAAAAATAAAATAAAAAGTGAAAAAACACTTACACACACAAAGTTGATTTCAAACTCCATTTTTATGTATACTTAATGATTCTTGAATTTTATGGTCATTTATGCCTTTAAAACCTTCAAAGACTATTTGTTACCTAACTTAGGGGATTTTTAGTGACAATTAGAGGCTGAATTAAGGTTAAAAAACCATGGCAATAGAGGAGAAAGGAGAAAGGTGGTGTTAGGTAGGAGAAGAAGAAGAATGGAGAGAAAGGTGGAGTGGTGAGTAAATTATGCCATGTGGATGTCTAGGTGGCATGGAGGAGTATTTATAGTGGCTGAGGTGGTTCGGGTAGTGATATGTGTCACCCGAGCACCTAAAAAATGCCTAGTTTTAATAGAAACTTTGAAAAATTTTTAAAATTCATTCGAACCTCCAAAAATTATTGTGTCAATTTAAAAAATCCTTGATTGGGCCTATTTAAGGCCTTAAAATTTTTCACAACCAAATTTTTTTAATAGGATAGTTAACTAACTAGCTCGATTTATGTGTAAACCTAAAATTTAGGAGAATTAGCAAACGACCTCTGAATATAAAAATTCCTTCACCTATGTCCTTAGAGGAATTTTTAACCTTTAGGGTATCATATTTTCAGGTCTATTTGGGCAAATCCTATGTCATTCCTGACCTAAATCCATCTAAGCCCATAAACCACTAGATTTTGGCCTAAAATAATTTATTGGTTGTGTTAAATCTTTAAATTGTGTCATTTTTATCATTTTTAAGCCCTTCAAAGTCTCATGACTAGTATGACCCACCTCGAGCCTCGTAAAGGTGACTTGGCACTTCGAGCACACTTTTCGAGCCTCGAAGGTGCTGTTCATAGAGCCTTGACTTACGAGTATTACAATTTCATCCTCAAAATTATATGGAGTAAATAGATGTGGATATTGACTCTTCATTTGCTCCTCAGGTTCCCAAGTGGCTTCTTTTGTATTATGATGCTTCCATAGAATGTTAATCAGAGGAATGGTTTTATTTCTCAACTACTTCACTTCTTGAGCCAGAATCTATACTGGTTCTTCATTGTAGCTCAAGTCTAGTTATACCTCAATATCCATCATTGGAACTACATGGAAAGGATCTGATTTGTACCTTTTGAGTATTGAAACATGAAATACATCATGAATCTATTGTAATTTAGATGGCAAAGCTAGCTTGTATGCTAGAGGTCCCACTATTTCTATAATCTCATATGGTCCGATAAATCTAGGACTTAGCTTCCCCTTTTTCCTCTGAGCACTTTTTTCCATGGATATATGTTCAAAAACACTTTGTTTCCCACTATATACTTAATATCACTTTATTTCAAGTTAGCATAGGACTTCTGTCTGTCAATTGTAGCTTTTAATCTTTCCTAATAACCTTAACTTTTTCTTTTGCATCTCTAATCAGGTCAACCCCTGAAATCTAGTTTTCCCTAACTTCACTCTAGTACAAAGGAGTTTTACATCTTCTGCCATATAGTGCTTCATGAGGTGCCATGCCTAAACTGGCTTGATAATTGTCATTATAAGCAAATTCAACTAAAGACAAATATTGGTCCTAGTTGCCTTTAAATTCAATGGCACAGCTACACAACATATCTTCAAGCACTTGTATCATCCTTTCTGATTATCCATATATTTGAGGGTGAAAGGTTGTATTGTAAATTAATTTGGTGCCTAATGCTTGATGCAGTTTCTTCCAAAACTTAGAAGTGAATCGATGATCCCTATCAAAAATAATAGCCACAGGTACACCATAGAGTCTAATAATCTCATTAATGTATTATTTAGCCAGTCTTTTGAATGAGTAATCCATTCTAACATGAATAAATTAACTTATTTTAGTTAGTCTATCAACAATTACCCATAAGTATCACACTTATTCCTGGTCATAGGTAGTCCTATTACAAAGTCCATTATAACTTTTCCCCACTTCCATTACAGTATTGCTATAGGATATAGAAATCCAGAAGGAACCTGATGTTTAGCTTTTAACTAGTGGCATGTTAGACATCTAGCCACATACTCTGCTACATCTCTCTTTATACCTAACCACCAATATTGGGACTTCAAATTTAAGTGCATCTTCATACTACCTGGGTGCATAGAATAAAGAGCTTCATGTGCCTCCTTCAGTATCTATAACCTCAGGTCATCTATACTAGGTACACATAACCTACCATGGTAATGCAGATGTCCATCTTTACTCAATTCAAATCCTATTGTCTTTCACTCTTTAACTTTACCCATAAGCTATACTAGTTGTTCATCCTTACCCTATGTCTCTTTGATCTACTACCTAAAATCTAGTTTAATTTAAAGTTCATCCATGATAGCATCTTCCCTTGTATACTATAGTTTAGCATTCATAGCTTTTAGAGTTACCATAAACTTCCTACTCAAAGCATCTGCTACTATATTAGCTTTTCCTAGGTGAGTCTATCAGATAATCATATTCTTTAATCAGTTCCAACCACCTTCTTTACCTCAAGTTTAACTCCCTCTAAGTAAGGAGTTCAGATTCTTGTGGTCTGTGTAGATATAACACTTCTCACCATATAGACAATGCCTTCAAATTTTCAAAGCAAAAACAATGGTAGCTAACTCCAAGTTATAAGTAGGGTAGTTCCTCTTATGAGGTTTCAATTGTCTCGAAGCATATGCTACTACTTTTCCTTTCTGCATCAATATATAACCCAATCCATTAAATGAGGCGTCACTGTAAACAATAAAGTCCTTACCCTATTTAGGTTGAATTAGGATAAGAGCTTCTATTTACATATTCAACTTGTCAAAACTTTCTTGACATTTTACATCCCACTCAAATTTCTCTGATCAACCTAGTCATAGGTGCTATAATCATAGAAAATTCTTTCACAAATCTTCCGTAGGACCCAGCTAAACTAAGAAAACTCTATATCTCTATCACATTCCTTAGAGGTTCTTATTCTAATACTGCCCTAACCTTGCTGGGTTCTACTCTGATACCCTCTACTAGTATTAAATATCCAATAAAAGCTACTTCATTCCTCTAAAATTCACAATTACTCAACTTGGCATATAGTGGTTTCTCCCTCAGAGTCTGTAGCATAACCCTAAGATAAATTTCATGTTC
>CANXYI010203982.1:0-12666 GCA_948208565.1 Hura crepitans
TTTATATTTTACCCTAATTAATCTAAGGTTCATCTTTTTATATTTTGATCATTTTTCTTTTATTATTTAACATACAAATATACTAATTTCATACACTTGTTGTAATGCCCTAAAAATCCTAACTTATGAATAGTACTTCCCGATATATGAATATTGTTTCCCGAAACTTAGGTCACAGTGATAGACCAATGGGTTTTATTAGTTACAATATAATTTTGGGCAGTATATGGATTTAAAATGAAGTCACTAAGATGGTTTAAAATGCAAGAAAAGATTTTATGGAAATGTCTCATGAATTGTGATGTAGGCAAATTTGAATCATAAAATAATTCATTTTTGCTTAGAAAATTCTAGAATCAATACAACCCAATTGATAAATATTCTAAATATGCAATTGGTATTGAAAATAGAATTTTTCAATATTGGGTTGTATTTTTCCTAAAATAAGGAAAAGATTAAAGTATGATTTACTATCAATTTTCCTCAATTTTTTAAAATAGGCTTCTAGTGACTTACATGTTTTAATGGCATGATTTTTTTTGGGTTATTTTGAGTTATAATTGAGTGTTAATTAGGGGATGGCATAATTAAAAGAAAGAAAGAAGAATAAGGCATAAATGGGTGGCCATTAGATTGTAAGAAAGGAATATCTCACCCCTTCCATTTTATTGACCAAAGTCAAAGTCAAAAGATATATATAAGTAAGGCATTATTAAGGGAATAATGGATGCCTCCATCTTTCTCCCTAAATCCCTTGAGTTGATGCCATATGAAGGACCTTTTTCCTTTATTTCTTCTTCTTTATTCTTTAATCCACCAATAAAACCTCACATCTAAGAAATCATTTCGCCCCTCTATAACCTCTAAAGAACCTTAAAAGTGGAAAATCAAATAAAGGATAAGAGAATTTCATGGTGTAGTTATGGTTTAAATACCGACATGAATTTTATTGATTAAGACTTTTTGTGTTTTTAATGTTTTTCCTATGATTTATAGGTGCCTAAGAAGACATATATATGGTTAGAATTTATTTTGGAGTTCTATTGGATTTAATGTGAAATTTCTAAATTTATGTCTATTATTTGTGTAATGAATGGTGAACCGAATAAAGCTAAAGCGAAAGACAATGCTTCATCAAGGATTAGTGGTGTATCTTGACCCATTTTGTAAGTGTATTAAATTTAACATATCTATATGAATGCATTTTTTATGAATGTGACTTTTAGTAATAAATGTGATATTACAGAGTTTATGCAAATTAAGTGATATAGCATGAATTAATATGTGCAATGTGCAATATATTAATATGATGAGTAATGTTATGTCTAATATAGAGTATATGTAGTGGTCAAAATTCTTAGAAGGCCTAAGTATGTGCTTTTGTTACATAATTTAAGTTTTAGGTATAAAAATGGCTTTATGGCTTGAATTAAGTAGAGTGACTATAATTTGTTGTATAGAAAAGTTTGATATTATAAGTACATATTTAGTATGATGATATAAAAGTGATGTGTATTGATAATATGATGATTTGAATTATATGACTCTTTTTAATGTGCTGGTTAAATGCCTATTGAGAAGGCCTAATTGATAATTTTATTTAGGTTATGTAGAATGACTTAAGCATGATGTTACTAAATTAATACTTGGTTGTATGCAAAAATATAAGTGGCCAAAAAGACTATAATCTTTAAAAGACATTTTGTTGCATCTTTTAAAATACTCTCATAAGAATGGTTTATGTATAATGATTATAATGAGAAAATTCAAATATGTGAAGTATTTATAAGATGTAATGCTACGATATATATGTATAAGGCATGATAGCGGTATGAAAACCAAAATGGTCAAAGTATGTATGCAAACCTCTATGTGTATAATAAAGTTATATAATAAGTTCCTTTTTTTTAATCTTTTATCAATGTTGAACATTTATTATCCATATGCCTATTATGCATTACATTACGCTATTTATGTGAGCAATGTATTGTTATGGATGAATGGCCTTTCAAGTTAAGTTATGGTGCTTTAAGCACATAAAAATCTAGTATGAGTTTGTAATGTGAACATGATTATGTAATTTTTAATTTTATGCACATATGAGTATATAATGTTATTAAATCTAACTTACGATCTTAAATAATCATAGCGTAACCTTAAAATTTAAATTGTGATGGTCAAACATTATATTTATGATAATATCCCATACGATTAGACAACCAAGATTAGATAGGTTGATAAGGTCAAATAGGGAAATGTAATAGCTACTAGGGTACCCTTAAGTATAATACATGTGGCAACCTTTACTCGGTTAGAACACTAGTTAGTCGCTAAACCTAACTAAGGAATGTGCAGACAAATATGATATCATACTCTTAACATGTTATCATAATATTAAAATGTGATTAAATCATTATGCATAAAACATTTATTTTATAAAAATATGGGTTTACAAAAAATTTTCAAAAACTAGTTACTTTCTATATTTGGAAATCCTTGTGCTGAAAATCTGGCAACATAACGGCTGTACTAAGACACTATCCCAAATATGAATAGTAACCTACAATATCAAAAGAAAAACTTTTATAAACTTTTTCCTATCATTCTTAACTCATATGATCCTTTTGATCACCTTAAATCCATTATTACAACAACTTTTCAAAACATGCATCAATATTTCAACATGCATTTCAAAAATCAAAATCAACTTAAAATGAGATTACAGAACTTTAAAAATCTAAAAATTTACATTCTATCTAGTTTAGGCCCCAATCCCATTAATTACATCCATATGAGTGTAATCTAATTATACATCATAAGATTTAGATACAAAATTATACCAAAAGAATCTTTCTCTCTAGGAAACTTGACGATTCGAGGCTTTTGCACAAATTGTCACCTTACCTACACATCACAAAAATGGATGATGCGCTAAGCAATAGCTTAGTGGTGTAATCGATATAACTTGCTTAAAATGCCAAATAACATCATACATTATTATATGAAATATAAACATTCACAATCTCACATATTATGCAACATTAATAATATTATGCATAAATGCACAAGAATGGCACAAGACATTGACATAGCACATTGTAAAAATCATTCATCATTAAATCATGCCATATGTTATGTAAACATGTTCATTAATTATTATAGTCTATTTATTAAATCCCATACTCAAGAAATAATAACATATGGATAATGCAGTATCAATAGACCACTTAAGTCTTCGAAACCACATAGACCCTATGCATATCAAACTTAGAGGTCAAAAAATCATGTCATTAACATGCATCAGACTCAAAGGTCAGAAATAAGATTTAGGGATCAATGCATTAGACCCATAAGTTTGAACATAAAAAGTAATTAGAAGGTTCACGCTTTGCAACCCAAAGGTTATAGAGGTACTAAAGTACCTTAGCAGCTACTATGACTCCTAGCTAACCGATCAAACTATCTGACTAGGCTTTTTACTTACATGGGCTATTAACAATTTACTTTTAGTTTCACCATATTAGTACTATTTAATATTACTTTTAATTACATTGGTTTAGCCAACTAAAGACTAAATTGTGAAAAAGATTGACTATAAACTTATTACATTATTATGATGTGCAATGCCACATAATTATGCCATATATCAAGTCTTTGCATGCATATGCTAATGAATGCCTTATATCATTATACCTTTATAATAAATGCATTGCACATTTCCATGACATTAATTTGCCATAATATATACACACAATCACCATATTAATAAGTATGTCATATAAATGCTACTAAAGCTTTCATCTCATTACATGTATGTCATATACATCAATATGCTATAGGTATAGTAACAAAGCAATATGCCACATAAAACTCATATGACATAATAAATGCATCATATCATAAATTTAAGTCAATAAAGAATGCCTTATCATATTACTACTCTTTTGTGTCATAAATACACATAATATATCTTAAATGCCTTTATGGCTAATTATGATATCATACAGCTAATCCATTAAACATAATTCACTTCATTATTTATTTCTATACATATAAACATATATAGACATTAACACATATAACATGCATCAAAATATCAGTTTCATGCTACAGGCCATTTAGCCACACCACTTATGGTAGGCTATTATATATATTTACTTAATATCATTTGAACAATCTCATTCCTAAAAATCAAGATCATAAACTTAACCATGCACAATACTTCATGCACCTCATAAAGCATAAACATACTTAAATATTTCGTAAACCATATCATGATTCATACATCATAATAAAGCATATCATTTCATCACATTTTCAAATCTCACATACATATAAGCAATTAGCCATGTTATACTTAATCCTTCATTTGTATGCATATCATACGATTCCACACTCATATATAGGCCATCCAGCCATTATGCTATCCAAACCCATCTTAATGCCATTCATCTCTTCATTTATCACTTTTCATGTCCATATGATCAATTACATTCAATCTTGGTTATACTTCATACATGTCACACATATTTAATGCATACATGCATATGGAAGTCAACATACACAGACATCACAACATATCCATTTTAGCCATAATGTCTTTCAAGTCTTTAAACATTCCATCTCATGCATTCATCATCCTAAATCATGTCCACATAGACATTTAACACCAATCATATGCACACATCACATTTTTCATGTAATTTACACACTTACATACACATATATGCTTGTCCATATATCACATAATAATGGCATTCATAATTTTTCATCATTCTAACATCTATTATATTTTAACATATATTAATTTCATCAAACATCATAATTAAATGCTAATTATGGCATTATGCATTAAATGAATAAATAACATTTATGGCATATTATGGAAATTTTGGGGTATAATCAAATTTACACAATTTATATCAATTACACATCCTAATAGAGTCAAATTGCACTCTTAAGGACTGTTTACACCTTGCTCTTACCTTTATCTCAAGTTTAGTTGGTTTCTTTAATAGCCCATTATAGTTTCAACATACAAAACTTTGTAATAAATTATATAAAAAATAAAAATGAAAATAAAAAAGATATATATAGACTCTTGGGCACCTGTTGGACATAAGAAAAATATCAGAATTCAAAAAATCTTAAAAAAAATTGAGTCATTATTCACTGAAGTAGAAAATAAGGATAAACACTTGATTTTTTGCACAAAATAAGGTGTAATTGACTTCTCAAGGTCATGGAGGCTCAGACTCAAGGCTTAGATAGAGAAAATTGGCACAAAAATAAAGCTTAGAGGACTAAAAATGGCTCCTACCACTCCTTAGGGACGTCGACAGCAAAAAGGAGCATTATTCCGCCTTTGACCCCTTTGTTGATCTTTATATAGTCCTTCCTTTTTTTTCAATTTTTCATGCCTCTTTTTTGACATATTAGAGTCACAAAATTGTCCATAATTCAAGCCTCAAAAGCCTATAAAAATCTTTACTCAAAAAATGCAAAAAATATATTAAAAATATAGTTCTTTTAATTACCTAATTTTCGTGAAAATACTTCCCGATCTCTAAAAATTCTAATTCTAGTGCTAATAGGCCAGTTGGATTTTTTAAGTATCAAGTTGTATTAATCCCAAAATTTTCTAAGCAACATTTTTGAATATTTTATGGTTCAATTAAAACTTAGTCATTATTCACATGACACTATTGTAAAACTTAACTGTTATTTTTAACCACCAAAATGAGTTTATTTTTACTTTAAATTTCACCCAAAAATATGTTATAATTAATACTTCCATTAAGTAAAATTAATGCCCCTAGCCTTAGGAAAATAATATTCATGTCTCAGGAAGTACTATTCATAGCACTGGGATTTTTCATGAGTTACATTTCTTTTACTCTTTGAAGAAATGTCATCCATGACATTACTTAGCTAGAAGAACTAAGGATATTGTTCTCTCATCTGAGCTTTTATTTCCCATGTTGCTTTTTCCATTCCATGGTGCTTCCAAATAACCTTTACTAGAGGTACTAACTTACTCTGAAGCTCTCTTACCTCTCTGTCTAAGATCTTTACATGTTCTTCTTCATAAGATAGATCTAAAATAATCTCTACTTTTTCCACTAATAGCATATGTGTACGATCCAATTTATATCTTATAAGCATGTATACATGGAAGACATCATGAATCTACTAAAGTTCCAAAGGCAAGGCTAGTTTGTAGGCTACTGGTCACACACATTCTATTACTTTGTATGGCTTAATAAACATAAGACTTAACTTTCCATTCTTTCCAAACCACAAAACCTTCTTCCAAGCTAAAACATTAAAAAACACTTCATCTCCCACCTTGTACTGAACATCATTTCTCTTCATATTGGAATACAACTTTTGTCTATCAAAAGCTACTTTCAACCATTCTTTAATGATCTTCACTTTCTCTTTTGCATCCTTAATTAGTTTTGGTCTAATGGGATTAGTCTCAATGAGCTCATTCTAGCACAAAGGAGTTCTGCACTTCCTTCTATACAATGCCTTGTAAGGAGCCACACCTAAGCTCACTTGATGACTGTTGTTATAAGTAAACTCCACCAATTAAAGATAGTGATCCTAGCTACCTTGAACACGATGGCACAACTCTTTAACATGTACTCAAACACTTGACAACTATGCTTCAGCATATGCATAACATCATATACTTCTTAACATCAAATCACTCGAATATCAAAGGATTACCTAAATAACTCTTTCTAACTCTCTATTTGTTTAAGGATGAAATGCCATAATAAAACTCAATTAAGTGCCCAAGGTATTGTGAAGCTTTTTCAAAAGCCTTACGTAAAACTATGGGTACTAACAAGATATAATGAAAGATAGCACTCTATGCTAGCTAACAATCTCATCAATATATAATTCAATAAGCTTCGCTAAAGAGTAGTCCATCCTTACTGGTATGAAATAAGCAGTCTCAGTTAAATGTCTACCACAACCCATACTAAATCTCATATGCTCTTAGTCATAGGTAACCCAACAATAAAGTCTATAGTGACCCTATCCCATTTCTACTCTAGAATTGCTATAAGATAAAGCAATTTAGATGGAACTATATGATTTACCTTCACTTGCTGACAAGTAAGGCACTTGGTCACGTACTCTAATACATCCCTCTTCATACCAAGCCACTAATATGACAATGTTAGATTCTAATACATCTTCATACTACCAAGATGTATCGTATAAGGAGTATTGTGGGCCTCTTACAAAATCTTCTTTGTAAGCTATTCCATATCTGACACACATATCCTATTATGATAGTACAAATAATCATCACTCTTAATTTAATACTCAATAGGCTTCCCTTCTTGGATAACACTTGTCACACTATTAGCTTATGATAATCTCTTTGACAATCCTTGACTTGCTCTAGCAAATTAGGCTTTACTTGTATCTCTACCAATAAAGCATCATCATCCATAAGTTGTAATCTAACATTCATAGCTCTCATGGCTACCATGAACTTCCTAATAAGCACATTAACAACTACATTATCCTTCCTAGAATTATAATCGATCAAATAGTCATAATCTTTTACCAATTGCATCCATCTCCTTTATCTCAAGTTCAACTCCTTCTATGTAAGAAGATACATTAGGCTCTTATGGTCGGTGTAAACGTAGCATTTCTCTCTATAGAGATAGTGTTTATAAATCCTTAGAGCAAACACAATAGCTATAACCTCTAAATCATGAGTAAGGTAGTTCTCCTCATATGCCTTCAACTACTTTAAAAAATAGGTAACAACCTTGCCATCCTACATCATAACACAACCTAACCCATTATTAGATGCATCATTATATATATTGAAGTCTTTCTTAGAAATTATCTAAACAAGAATCGGTGCATATATCAATATCATCTTAAGCTTATCATAACTATTTTGACATTTGTCATCCTAGACAAACTTGATATCTTTGCTTAACAGACAATTTATAAGTGTTAGAACCAAAGAGAAACCCTTGACAAACCATTTGTAATACCCTACCAAACCGTGGAAACTTATGATCTCTATGGTATTCCTAAGTGGCTTCCATTCCATAACTGCCTCAATCTTATTAGGATTAATATGAATTCCCTCTATAGAAGTGATGTGACTAAGAAAAGACACTTCACTAAGCTAGAACTCACACTTGCTGAGCTTAGCATAGAGCTTCTCATCTCTTAAAATCTATAACACTATCCTCAGATGTTGTTCATAATCCTCTTTACTCTTTTAATGAACTAGAATGTCAGTAATAAAGATAACCACAAACTTGTCTAGATACTATCTAAATACACGATTCATGTAACACCCTGAGCATTATAAAATTAAGTCAAATAGAGTAAAATCACATCATTAGGAACTTAAATGTAATACTAGTATATTAAGTACATTCCGTTAATGATTTATGTATGATAATATATTTTCAAAGAATAATTGACTAACACAAAAATAAATAATTTTATTAAAAAGGAATTTTAATTTGGTGTACTGATTATAAGAACAAATTAAATTAATTAGTCAGTCAGTAAAATTGCTAGAACCTTTAAGTGGTAATAGGATTATAATAGGAAAAAAAGGGAAAGGATAAAAAACCATAAACTTTTATGTTAATAAAGGGAAAGTTAAAATCTCAACAAAGGGGGGAGTAAAAAACATGTAAAGAAATTGGGACACAATTGAAACAACAGAGAGCAAGGGAAAATTAACTAATGAATAGTGAGAGCCATTGCAGCTAAGATGAATAGTTGTGCCTTGTTTAATTGACAAGGAAAGTGGGGCATCAAGGGATTCCCAGTGCTACTATAGTGGGTGATTTAGAATAAGGAAGAGAATAGGTAAGTTTAGAGTTGTTATTGTTCTTTTACTACCTATGGGGATGAGAGAATGAGAGAGGGAGAAAGTTGGCACAATGGAACGGCAGCACTACATAGCCATGCGTCTGTACAAAATAGCCCAACTGCTAGCACTTAGCAGCATCGCTGCTGTAGCTGCTATGCATAAATAGTAGGGTACATAGTGACAAAAGAGGGCAAAATGAGCCAGTTGTCATTACATGATAAGCGAAAAGATTGGTTGGTACTGTAATTTAGAGAAGGAAAATTGAAAAAGAATGGCTAGACTATTTAATGGATGTTAGGAAAGGGGAGTTCAATCAGACAAGAGAGGAATTGCAGTAGGAGAAAGTGCATAAAGCTTCGATTATCATAGGACCTATGAAGTAAAATTCTTTTTATTACAGGTGTGCACATTGATTTTTAATTGATTAAAAATGAGATTTGAGTAATTGCATAGCAAGGAAGCAATAGCAGAGGTAACTATAATGTCAGCATTATAAAGTTCAAAGTGACTGAAACTTATGACCTGTGATATTAGTGAACTACAGTGCAAAGTATACATATTGATATAGATATAGTAAATGGGAAATTGGATATTTGTAGAGTGGTAGAAGGAAGAAGAACCCTCTAAGAGTTGAGATGAAAGATTTAAAAATGTGATGCAAAGCATGGATAACATGAAGAGATATTAGTGATTGAGGAAAGGACTTTGGCCCTTTCAATCTCTTTCCTAGTTGATTTATTTAAATGGTAGTTATGTTTTGGCTTAATCTTAATAATTCATGTAATGGCATTTAATGGGGTATAAAATTCAGGTTGAGGATGTGTGTATAATTATGAATACCATACTTATTTTTATGGGCATCATGAACTACATTTAGGAATATTAGATTGGTATGTATACTTAAGTATCACAGGTAAGTTTATTAGTTTGAGTTTAACAGCTTAGAAGGGATTGTTTATAGCGTAGATGCTAGAAGAAAATATCATATTATGACTACATATCGAGAATATAAACCAGGCATATGAGTTTAAATATGTAAACTTAATTGCAAGGAATTATGAATGAAAACACTTAAGTTTTAGAGTATTATATCCGTCGATATTAGTCTAGATAATAATAGAACAAGCATAAGAATAAACTAGAATATGGAAATGATATTAGGATATGTATTTTAACCTTTCAATACTATCTACAGTTTTAAATAACCTTAGTTTTTCTTATTGAATTAACCAAGCTGATCTTGATACAAGCAATTTAATTAAAAGACCAAGGTGGAAAATAGAATGAAAGACTACTATAGATAATCCCTTTATGTTTAGATGTACAATTGAGTCAAATAGTGTATAGCAAAATTTACATGTTAGTTTTAGTAAGCCTATAATAGTTAATCTTTAAACTAGCTATAACCCTTAAGTCATGAAAGCACGTCGTGCACAATAAGGAACTAATGATAGGATTACATGTGGGACTATTATGGACACATCCATGAATTTAATATTATGAAAATGTATAAGCAAGTTCTTCAATGTTGAAATAATAGATTGGTACTTGTTAGCTAGGATAATAGCAAAATAAGACATAGAGTAATTGAATAACTCAACTAGGGCATGATTAGTGTAGTTGAATTACAAAGGTTTAATAGAGTAATTACATTAGGGAAGTAGAGATATTGACTAGTAAAGTTATTGACCCTATCAATAAATGTAAAGTGAGTGTGAAATTAATATGAAGTAAAGAGCCTGCTACATGATATTAGGCAAAGATACATGGATTACACATGCACAGGTGGATGTGAGTTAACAAATATGATGATTACTCAAGCTAATGGCCGGAATAGGGCCTACAATTATGAATTCTATACATATTTGAGTATTATGAGTAGGATTACTAATATCAAATAAGTAATTCTTAAGCATAGATGCTGTAAGATTACGAATATCAAATAAGCTTATATAATATTTGAGTATTATGAGTAGGATTACTAATATCAAATAAGTTTATATAATTAAAATTAACCAATTTATTTATAATGCTAGTTTATACTGTTCTCTCCTATTAAGCAGAAGGTGTGTACCAGATCTTTTAGGCTATCCTAATATGCAAATAGATATAGCTAAATAATCTTTTTGCAATTAGCATGTGACCTATATATTTATTTGATTACATATTTTACCTTAATTACTATTATATTGGCACTCTCATTTACATGGATACTTAAATTGCACATTCGCACTCAATCACAATCCATATTTAGAAGGCTTAATGTGTATGTCCGCATTTATGCCACATTTGTATAGTGACAGGATCATATATACAAATAATTATGTAATAGTAACATGTCTTATGCCAAACTCATGGATCAGACATCATGTCTTATGTAATTATGACTAATACTCTCCTTTTTGGCCATCATAAGGTGCCCCAGCATCCCAAGAGACACTATGCATACATCGAGAGTACTATTCATAAAATTGAGATTTGTGGGTTGTAGCACCCCTACTAGGGCCTAACTAGTATTTCTAAGAGGGGGTTCTCAACTGCTATGCCTAACTTTGAAATTGTACAACCTTTAAAAAGAAATCTAGAAAATTGCTTCTCTTGTATATGACACAGCTCCAAACTATTAAGAAGACATTAAAGACATTTGCTAACTATAGCTAATCAAGCAATTTTAAAAGCTAAAGTCTCTGCACCTATATAAACACAAGGACACAACTAAACAAACTTTCTTGATGGAACAAGTTAATCAAGGTTTTCTTGTCCTAAAAAAAACACTTCATAACTAGTTAGCATATAGCCAATTCAATCCTATTCACATCCACACATACATATAGGCACCCATATCATTCATAGTCTATTACATCATAGTTAAGAGGACATTTAGATGCCTCATATATATTACTAGTTTATAGCTGCTTACATACATAACTAAATTACAACTATATCTATTCTTCCTTATCATTGTCTATGCATGCCATTTATACACTGAAAATGAAAACATAACGTTACATGTATAACAAATGGGTTATTGCTTCATGAGATTTGATTCTTGCTCAATTTAATTAAGATAAACTATATGTCACCCTCACTTGACACATTCGGACTCCTATAACCTATGCAAGGTAAAACCAACACATTGAGCAAGTATGCTTAGTCGTACTCTAGTCTATCCATATCTCACAATATAAAAACTAAAGGGAAAAAGTTAAGATAAAATACATAAAGGTAACATGGGGTCCTCTATAGGCTACCTAAATGCATATAATCTCAATCCTATAGTGAAATACAGTTCTTACCTCATGATATATTTGAAATGTTTATAGTGTGTGCTAGCTTATCATGGCTAAGGTTAGTCACATAACATAGCTATGGTATATATACACTTGCCTATAAATTTACCTCTATTAAATGAACATGCTTGGATAAAACTACATCATTGGGTTATTTAGCTATAATTATATGCAAATATAATACTACTATTGTAACGTCCACCGGTCGACGTCTTATGAACAGTGCATTCAGAACCCAATTGATGTTCCACGTGGTGCGGGCCATCATTTCGAGACCGATGACTGGCATATTGTTCATAAAATTTTGACGGGCCTAAAAAGGGTCAAAATGAAGGAATTAAAATTTTTAGCAGAACCAATAATTACTTTCAAGTTATAAACTACCAATTTCAGAGATAAAAATATTTTGAGACCCGGACAGTCAGAGACCCGAGAATGTGCCCGGATGGTCTCGAAAATACCATACCCTGAACCTCAAAAATTCTATTTAGTATATTG
>CANXYI010204135.1:0-12389 GCA_948208565.1 Hura crepitans
TTACCATATGTTAAATTATCCATATATATTTAATTTAATTTAATAGGCCTAACTAGATAGACTACACCTAAGACACTAGACTAAGAGACTTAGAAAATTCTCATTTCTATTTTAAAATTCCTCAATTATAGTCACTAAACCCATTACAAAATTTTAGCTCAAAATTCCATCGTTGACTTATTGGGTACTATTCACCCTAGACTGGATTTAACATTTAAAAATTTATAAAATATTCGCTATTGCTCCAAAAATTCTCATTCTAATTTTAAAATTCCTAAATTGATGAGACTAAGGTCTATGCAAAATTTTAGGTCAAAAGACAACTTTTGACTTTTTTGCACTATTCACAGCCGGAATAAGATATTAAGAAAAAATATCATTTGACATCAGAAAATTCTAATTCCTTCACCACCATACTCAGTGAAATTTTTAAGGTTTAGAATATATTTTTGAGACCATTCGGGCGCATTCTTGGGTCCCAAGGCTATCCGGATCCAAAATCTTTTTATCTCCATAAATAGTAGTTTATGGCCCAAAAGGAATTAGTGGTTCTGCTAAAATTTTTAATTCATTCATTTTCCCTATTTTCAGGCCTGTCAAAATTCTATGACCAATATGCCAGTTATCGGACTCAGAATGATGACTCGCACCGTAGGGGACATCACTCGACCCTACACAACACTGTTCATAAGACTTGACTGTCGGACGTTACAAGCTCTCTACTTCTTCCTCTTCACTTCAAGTAGTACTACGACTTATCTCCATATCTATGGCTAAGAAAAATAGATTATGAACCCTACATATAAAATGTTATGATGCAAACATATTATAATTCTTATAATGCTCTTATGTAACCTATAGGTTTAGAGGAAAGCCTAAACCAGCTCTTAAACCAGTCAAGTGTGATGCCCTCTACCTGACTCGTATACTAGCCTCAAATAGAGAGCATGCACATATATTGATATCCTATTATGCTTTCTATAAAAACCTTGTAAAATTTAAAAATTTTAATTAATTAAAATATTTATTGATTTAAGGAGTTGTAAAAACATTAAAAGCCATTTGGCATGCTTTCCAAGGTAATTAATAGGGTCATCATGTCAAAAATTTGATAGTATAATAGCTGTACCGGGACACTTTCCTAAATAGTAAACCTACTAAAAATACTTCTAAAATAGCATACAACTCAATAAAACTCTAATTGGGTCCTCTTAACCCTTCAAACATCATAAAAGCAACTACGAGCCTTAGGCTCATGACAAGCAACATTCTCACATGCAATATCAAGAGATATCATACATGTCATGTAAGAAATGTAAAGCTTTTGAAATATATACGATTTAAGTTACAAAACCAACCCATGTTTATAGAGTAGGCCTAATCCCTCTTGAATGACAAAAGCATCACTATCTATGTTTACAACATCACCATTTTACTAAAAGAAAACAAAAGTACCCTAAAATTGGCAGTCTTCGTGTTCTCCTATAAGGTAGAAACTTTAACTCTAATCTACTACTCAATTACCTACGCATCACAAACAAAGTAATTCATTAAACTTTCGCTTAGTGGTGTAATCACTTTAACATGAATATGCCAATTATATAATGTAATTATTCATTTCATTTCAATATTATGACATGTTATCAATAGTAATCATACAATATGATTTACAAGCAATTAAACATCTTGGATATGCATGCATATGAAGAAAAGTGCATATGCCACATTATGTTCGTACACAAAGCATATCTATCATCAACCTAGATAAAATAAGTCATAAACTTAACATATTCATACATCTCCTCATAATGATCACTTACTCATTTAGGCAATTATAGAAAACTTAAGAACATGCATTATGTCATAGCCTCATAGTCATACAATAATTAAGTTTTGGGTTTCATAAACCTCTTTATACCATATCATTATTTTCAACTCTTTACATTGTTTAACATATGCCCATAACAATGTGAAAACTAGCTAAGACTAGATAATAGATAACTTAGGCACTTACACCAATAGGTGCATAAACTTAGGCCTGTAGGCACTCACATTCAAAGATACATCAACATAGGCCTATAAGCACTCATGCCCATTGGCACGTAGAACATTGACCCATAGGTCTCATACCTGAAGATAAGCTAGTGGCTACTAAAAATCCTAGTTGACTAGTCAACCTATCCAAACTAGGTTGTCTAATGATATAGGCATCATTAGACTCATCATATTATGTCATTTTAGCCATTTATTACATTTTACATAGTTTACATCATATCATCACGTAATTATGTCACATTGGCCATTTTGCACATTAGCAAGGCGTAAAACACATGCATTATAGCATAATAATATAATCACATCATATAGCCAACTTAGGCTCACATAAACTGTATTACCACCAAAAGGTCACATTACCATAGTGTAATAGCTAAAAACATCATTATATTGCATCACATGCATTCTTATGCTTAACTCATACACCATTTGGCCAACTTAAGCATAAGGCCTTCAATTATGTGAAAAACTTCATAACAAGATTTATTAACTCATAATGTTGTTATAAAACATATTTATGCAATTTAGTTCTCATTAATATATCAATATGCCATTTAAAGCAACATTAGGCTTTATATGGCCACAACATACATCATATATGCATTTCTTAATTCAAGCACATTTATAACACATTATAATCATACATTCATCCCTTATAATGTCTAAGGTAGCAACCATTCACATAAAAGCTACATTTCGCATCAACATGGCATTTTACACAAAATATGGCATTTATCGATATAAGACACATAAGTCTCATTACATGGTAATAGTCTATATTTATGTCATGGTCTCATTCAGCCACTGTCACATACACACACTCATTCATTTAAACATGCTAAACACTTACATATGTATTTATGCCATTTTATCCATACATGCTCACATATGCGCTTTAAGCCTTCATAATAACAAAAAAAATGTCATTTTAACCTTAGAGGCATTTAGCCATTGCCTTAAGCATACAAATGTTCATTTTATCACATGCAAGCATACACAATTGCATTTTCACCATACATTACAAAAAACATCTGTTTAAGGCATAACTAGTGCAATTTTTATGTATCTATCTCACATGAGGCATTCAACCCCTCATGCCATGCATACAACATCCATAATACATATTTCAATCACTCAACATCACCATATAACAATATTCAACTAATTCATGCATTACACATAAAATGGCCATTAATGCACAACATGTAATAAATGCACATATTGAATTTTAATTCATTTTCATCCATTTTAATGTGATTACGCATACCAAAAATAGTTCTAAAGGATGCCTATAGCTATCCTAAGCCTTCTCTTTACCTCAGGAAGCTTGATTCGAAATCTCACCTACGAATTCAAATAGGTTCGATTTTAGAAAAATCACAAAAAATCATAAATAGCTCTGAAAAATAAAACAAGAATACATGCACTCTTAGGAACCTATAAAGTCTAGGAAAAATATTAGAATTGAAAGAAAATTACCCGATCATGATTTGGTCACTATTCACCTTAGGAAGGAAATATCGATTCCTCCCGAGATTCTCCACCAAACGAAGCTTTCTTAGTGTTTAAAGCTTCATCTCAGGAAGCTTTACCTCTCAAAAACTATTTTTTGGAGTTGATATGAAGGATAAGGAAGAAAAAAAGAGAAGAAGAAGGGAGAAGAAAGGGCGTGTCGGCTAATGACAGGAAAAAAGGAGGGCAGTGAAGGGAAATGGGGAAATTGGTGGAATGGAAATGATTTTTGGGTATTTATAGTTCTTTCAAAAACTATTTTTTATTGTGTTTCCATATTTTTTTCTCCTCTTTAGAATTGTCAAAATTCCTCAAAATGAGTTTCAAAAATTAGATAAATACAAATCCTATGGATACCAAAAGAATCGGGCTCAAAAGATAAAGAAAACTGAAAAAATTATCATTTTTCCTTAGCCAAAAACTTAGTAAAAATACTTCCCAATATCTAAAAATTTTGATTCCAAACCCAATAAACTATTCAGAATATTTAAGTATTAGGTAGTAATATTTTTGGATTATTTTCAGAAACTCTTGTATTATTTTATAGTTTAGCTTTGCCTGTGGCACTATTCATAAAACTCTACTGTAAAATCTTGTTTAGCATTTTTAACAATCCAAATGACTTCAGATTGGCTTCAAAATTTGCCAAAAATTCTCTCATAATTAGTAATTCCCATTGGTACGCTTAGTTTGACTCGGGTTTTAGGAAGCACTATTCACCCTAAAAAGTACTATTCACGAGAGTCGAGATTTTCAGGTTATTAGAGTTCATGTACCTATTTATGAATGAATGCATGCATGTATACATATGTTAATTCGAATACACCACTAAGCATTTGATTAATGTGTCATTTTTGTGTGATGCATAGGTTAAAGCTAACAAGATTATAGTCGATCTCAATAACAACAGATAGATCGAGAGAAGATCTCTCCTAGTATTATGCTATTTTACTATGGTTTTTTGATGTATATTATTGGCAGCACACTTGTATAGCTAAAGGTTTGGGCTTAAACTACAAAGTATATATTGGTGTAAACTATTGTAAATAGTTTTTATCTTGCGTGTATGATTTGGTTTATGGTCTATGTGGTTTTATTAAGCATGTGCTGATTTGTGAAGATAGGAATTGATTTGGAAGGTCAGATAGACCTAGAAGTAGCTGTGATGAGTTATTTTGATATAAAAGTGCTTTTATTTTGTAGGATAATATTTGGGATAGTGCCCTGAGTAGCTATTGTGCTACTAGAATTTTAGTACAAAGACCCCAATAATGAACATAAGAAAACAATTTTTTATTATTAGTATTTTTCACATCTTATGTATGTAAAGTACATTTTAAAAATAAGTTTTGTTTTTATATGAAATTTATAGTATGAGATAAGATATCGGTTATGTGTCATTTCTTATCTAAATCTAGTGATTGGATCAACTAATGGTTATCACATTTGATGGTATTAAAGCTTCGATTTAGCCATCCCTCGATGTGTATATAGGTTATAGAAGATTATATCAGTTTAGCTATCCCTTGATATCATCAAACATTATCATGGGTTAAAGACACAAGAGTTTATGGAGCTAAAGTAAAGTAGGAAATAAGCTTGATAATAGTTGTACCAGAGTTTGAGAATATGTCCCCAGTCGAGCTACCTAGTTTACCAATAAAATAAGAGGTTAAATTTTTAGATTGAAGTGTTGCCATGCATAGTGCTAGTATCGATAACTCCATATAAAATAGCTCCTACTAATCTAAAGGTGTTGAAAGTGTAGCTGCTAGAGTTGCTAAATAAAAGTTTCATTAGAACAAGTGTTTCACCTTGCAAAGTATCGATCATGATAGTCAAGAAGAATGATGAATCTCTAAGATTGTGTGTGGATTATCCATAGTTGAATAAGGTGACCATCAAGAACAAGTATCCGCAGCCAAAGATTGATGATTTGTTTAATCAATTAAGAGGAGTAGGTGTCTTCTCTAAGATTGATCTTAGATTCAATTACTATTAACTAAGAGTCAAGGAGGCAAATGTGTATAAGATAACATTCAGAATGAGATATGGCCACTATGAGTTTTTGGTAATGCCATTTGGGCTTACCAATGCTCCAGTAGCATTTATAGATATGATGAATCGTATCTTTAGGCTATTCTTGGATCAATTCATTATGGTTTTCATTCATGACATCCTTATTTATTCGAAGAATTAAGATGAATATGAGTAAAATTTAAGGATTGTTTTGCAAAATGTAAGAGATGAGAATCTTTATGCCATGCTCAGTAAGTGCAAGTTTTGACTAGATGAGGTTTATTTTCCTAGACAAATTGTTATAACAAATGGAATAAGAGTTGATCTTAGTAAGGTTAAAGCCATGATAGAGTTGAAGCAACCCAAAAATGCCATCAAAATCTAGAGTTTCTTAGGTTTAGATGGAAAATATAGCTAGTATATCAAGGGGTTTTCTTTGCTTGCTACATTTATGACACGTCTTTTTAAGAAATAATGCTATGTTTGTTTAGGACAACAAGTGTCGAGAAAGCTTTGATAAACTTAAGAGTATGTTGATAGAGGGCTCGATTCTAATGTAGCTAGTATTAAGAAAAGTTTTTGTTATCTATAGTGATACTTCTTTGAACAAATTGGGATGTGTGTTTATGCTAGAAGGCAAGGTAGTTACCTATCCTTCTAGGTAGTCAAAACCACATAGGAAAAACTATCAAACCCACGAGTTGGAGCTTATAGCAATAGTGTTTGCTTTAAAGATTTAGAGGCATTATCTCTATCAAGAGAAATGCTATGTATACATTGACTATAAGAGTTTAAAATATCTTTTTACTTATAAGGAGTTGAATTTGAGATAGAGAAGAAGGATAAAGTTAATAAAGGACTATGATTGCCTTATTAACTATCATCTAAAAAAAGCCAATATAATAGTAGATGCCCTCAGTAGAAAGTTTATATTGACTTTAGAAGCTATGAATGTCAGATTAAAGATGATGGATAATGGATGATTATTAGTGGAGTTGCAAGCAAAACTCAATTTACAACAACAAGTGAAAAAAGTTTAGAAAGATGATTACAGGTTTATGAGTATCATAAGTGTGATCCAAGAGGGGAAGCCTTCTGAGTTTGAGATCAACTATTATCAGAGATAGGTTAAAAGCCATATTAGATCAACATAAGTCATATATAAATTTGAAGAGAAAAGACATTCAATGTGATGTGGGATATAAGGTGTTTCTCAAGGTATCTCTATAGAAGAAAGTATAGAGATTTGGTAAGAAAGTAAAGCTAAATCCATGATTTATTAGCTCATATGAAGTAATTAAACTAGTGGGACTAGTAACCTATAGACTTGCTTTGCCTCTTAGGCTAGAGTAGATACATGATGTTTTTCATATGTCTATGCTTAGGAGATATAAATTAGATCTATTACATGTGTTATCATCAGAAGAAGTAGAGATATAGCCAAATCTATCATATGAGGAAGAACCAATGAATATTTTAGCTCTAGAAGTGAAAGAACTAAGGAATTAGAGCACCTTTTGTAAAAGTAATAAAGATATCATGTCATCAAATAGACTACTTAGGAGAGAAAAGATTAGATGAAAGACTAGTATCCATAGTTGTTCATATTAGATAATTTTGAGGATAAATTTCTTTTAAAAGGGGAAGAAATGTAACACCTCAAAAATCCCTAATTTATGAATAATACTTTCATAGGAGTGTATAGTGATTTAAAGACTCAGGATATACTAATATTACTAGATGGAAGTATTAATCATGTTAGAAGTATGACCTAAACCTCATGTAATAGGGTAGTATTCATATATTTAAACCTTATAAGTAATACTATAAGGAATTTTTCTTTACATCATCGTACTTTTTTATATTACTTCTAATTGTTTGCAATATCTTAAACCATGTTATAAAGTCCCTCGTATATAATCACAGTGAAGAGAAAATCATGAAATGTTCATGATATGAGATTCTTATTCGATACAAATGTGATATACCTAAATATCTTTAATTATAGTGTTAACAAGATGGGATATTGTTAATGTGTAAAGATCAGCACATGTTGTACTTCTTGATTAGATTAAGTAGTAGTTCTCACAAGTTGTAAGCATAAAGATGCTTAAAGTTAACATTTGGATGCTTACTTAGGAAGTAAGTACATCATAGACTTATTATGAGATCTTCACTTAGATATTTAATCTATGTCAATGAAAGTATCTTATCATATCAGTGGTATAAGTATCCTTAGACTTGAGATCACTAACTATCTTAAATATATAGTGACAAACTTTTACTCCAAAACTTTTACTTCAAACAAGAAATATACATAGTGAGGTGCTTAGGTATGGCATAACATATTTAAAGATAGGGTAGTAATCAATAAAGGATCACCACCCTGAATTATGGTGGGGAGTTTATCTCATAGTTCCAATGAGTAACTTATATTTAGAAATCTCTAGCTAGAGCCAAGTGCCATGTGTGAATGGGATTCATTAAAGGAATTTTGGGAATAAAGGTGAAATTATTAGAACAAATATCTTTAAGACTTAATTAGACATACTTAGATAAGTTATGAGTTGACACAAGTCCTTTCTCAAAATTGGATGAGATAAAAGATGGTGAAAAGAGTTTATTACACCGTAACTATTTATGGAAGGGTTAAGTCAAACCACTTAACTTTTTAGTACTTGGGTGGTCATGATGCATGACTAGATGCCTCTCTTAACTTATATGCAAGTGATATATCAATTAGTGAATTGATATTATTTCAATAATACTAAATCTATAGAGTTTTAGTTAGATTAGGACTCTAATTCACTATATACTGCCAAGTTGTTTTAGAAACCCATAGGGTCACACACATAAAAGGAGTTTGAGGAAGATTTAATGAGATTGAATTTTCTAATGATATGAGATACCATTGGGAGATGAATTAAGAAAAAAATGAGCAAATGGGCTTAGGGCCCACTTACAAATGAAAAGTCTAGAAAATCAGGGTTTTTGGAAAATCAGGGTTTTTGGACTTAGGCCTTATTGAGTCCAAACTTTTAATTGTTCTTGCATCTAATTTTTTATAGGCTTTTATAAGGTTTAAAAGGCATTAAATCAAAGTAATTAATCCAAAATGGAACCTTGAAGTGCCATATAGGATTCATGAAAGTGGGGCCAAAGCAGATTGCACATAAGCCTATTGAAAGGCTCATGTATAAAGGATTGATAGAGGTCCAATTGATATGTCCATTCTAGTTTGACTTAAGCCAAATTTTAACTGCTAAAATCTTAACTAAATAGATTTTATTTATGATATAAATAAAACTTATTACACTAGTGTAACGCTCATGTTCTAAGGCTTTATGAATAGTGCCATTAGGTCCGGGAGGTATACCCGAGGTGTGGGGTCACGTGCACATAAATTGAGGTAGTGACACTAGTCATGAAACTTTTAGGGGCTTTAATTTGATGAATAGAGAAAAATATCAAAATTTAGTAGAACCAATAATTCATTTTAGATTGTAAGTTACCCCTTGGTGTAATAAAAATTTTTTAGGCCGGGATTAACCTAGGATGTGCTTGGACGAACCCAAAAAAAGTATACCCTAGAGCTTAAAAATTAAACTGAGTCCATTGGTGAAAGAATTTTTAAAATCAGAGGTCGTTTGCAAATTCTCATAATTTTTTAGGTTTGCATGCAAATCGAGGTAGTTTGAAAACTACCCTATCAATGGAATTTGGCCACAAAAATTACAAGCAGGTAGAGGGGATTAAAATATGAATTTTAAAATGAACAGCATAATTTTCTAAGGTCTGAGTGAATTACTATGAATTTTTTAAGTTTACCAAAAAATCGAGATGGTTCAGGATTTTTAGGAGGTTTTGGGATAGCCTTGTCATGTAAAAAAGGGACCCATACCATGCCCATTGGCCAAGGGGGCTTGCCAAGTGGCAAAACCCATATGACATGTGGAATTCAACTTAAAATGAAGGAAAAATTTTCTTCTTCCTCCACTGTTGTTGTCGACGCTAAGGAGAGGATTGAAGGAGTATAACTTTCTCATTTTTTTCACTAAAAATGGTGATTCTAGTTTCTAAATTCAACTTTTCTATTAGGCACTGTGGGAAGAAGGAACTAGGCAAAAAAGACTTCTTAATTGAGAGTTAAAATTCATCAAAGCTCATTGGTTTAGACTATTAAGAATGGTGACTTTTAGGTGAGTTTATGGTTGTTTCTCCTCTATTTCTTAGGATTTTTGGTTGCCATTTGGTGCTGGGTTATGCATAAGACTTGTGTGATTATGTGTGTGAGGTATTTGTGGTAATTAGATGGCAAACTAAAGTCCACAAAGATGAAGGAAAGCTATCATGGAAGGGCTAGGCAGCATGTGTAATTAGAGCTTTAAGTGTCTTCCCTTATCAAGTAAGTGAATTCCATCTTTTACTTCATGCCCCTTTAATTTTCATTAGTTGCTTTTGGGTTCAAGCATAGTTTGAGTACATAAAGTAGCTTGGATATGTGTTTTCTTGGAGGGTTATTGTATATGGCATTGGGGAATAGGGATGATATGGGTTATTGATAAAAAGTAGTCATACTGTTGCTAAATTTTAACTTTATCGAGAGGCTTACAAAGTGGTAAAGGCTTAGTTATTTTATTTAAGTTGTGTTATAATGTCTAATGTATGTTTATGTTGATTTTAATATTGGAATGTAATGGAAATTTCTTGCAAAATATTTGACAAAATGCATATTAGGTATGATGGCAGTAAGTGGCCAAGAGCTTATCTCTAGCTTGCTAGGGTGTATAGCATGTTGTGATAGTTATACTTGGTGTTTGGGAATGGCAATATACATATATTGGATCTAGTATGCATGAATTTGTGATACAACAAGTGTTGAGATTGGTTGATGCATAATACTATAGGAGCCTAGTAGTGGGCGAGGCATATGCTATTGGTAAGTTATTTAAATTGGCATGGTAATGAATGTGCATGTGTAAGTTTGTGTTTATACTAGAGAGACAAGGTAGCATGTGTGGTTAAAGGCATGGAAATGCATGATGAAGGCTAGAAAAGGGTTGAACTCGAGAGTTATATTAGTGTAAATAGACATGAAAGTAATGGAATATGCATGTATTAAATATGCCTAAAATAATGTATCTATATGAGCTATAATGGCTTAAATTATAATGGCATGAAGTTAGTCAATATACAACATAAAATGTCAGGATAGGTAGTGAGAAAAACTATTTGAAAATGGCTTTTACATGACCTTAGAATTGACTTTAAATCAAGTATGAAAAATTGGTTTGAATGTTGCCTTTAAGGGCTATGGTTTAAGAATGATTTATGTACTTAAACTTTGTGACTATAATGGCTAGCATGATAAGACTTTTTAGAATGGCATGAATGCCTAAATTTTGGCCTAGATTATGGCCCAGGTTGTGATTGGCTTTAGGCCTATGACTGTATGAAATAACTTGTAACACTTACATCTTGAGGCTTCGTAAATAGTGCCACAGGTCTAAGGAGTGCACCCAGGGTGTCGGGTCACTTGCACATGGATTGAGGTAATGGCACAGGCCGTAAAACTTTAAAGGGCTCTAAAATAATAACAAAGGCAAAATAAAAAAATTTAATAGAATCAATAATTCATTTTGGACTGTAAGCTACCCATCAGGCTAATAAAAATTTATCGAGCTGAGACTGACCCAAGATATGCCCAAACGGACTCAAAAATAGTAGACCCTAAAGCTAAAAAATCATACTGAGTCCAATGGTGAAAGAATTTTTGGAATTGGAGGTCATTTGCAAAATCTCATAATTTTTTAGGTTGGCATACAAATTAAGGTAGTTAGAGAACTACCCTATCGATGGAATTTGGCCACAAAAATTTACGAGCAAGTAGAGGGGATTAAAATAGGAATTTTAAAACAAATGGTGTAATTTTTAGAGGTTCAAGTGAATTTCTATGAATTTTTGAAGTTTTTCAAAAAATTGAGATGGTTTGGGAATGGTGGGGACTAGGTTGAGGTGGCCAAAGGGGACCCACAATAGTGCTAAGTGTCATAGCCCACTTGCCAAATGGCAAATGGGGCATGACAAGTGGAAATCCACTTGTAAGAAACCAAAACACATTTCCTTCATTTTTTACCCAGAATTGATGCCACCTCCTCTATAAATTGGCCATAAGTCTCTGCTCTAGCATCTAAATAGGGTGATTCTAGTGGCCAAAATTTTATCTAGACATTAGGCACCAGTAGTAAAAAGAATCATGCCAAAAGGAATTTCCATTTGGGAGAAAAAAATCAAAGGAGATAGTATCAGGACAGTCCAGAATTATGTATGTGAGGTGAGTTATTGGCTATATCTACCCCATTTCTTGGATTTTTTCCACTGATTTTTTATGCCAAATTGTACCTAAGACATGTGTGTATGTGTGTGTGATGCTTTAAGAGTAAAACCTTGGAGGCTGGAATTAGCCAGGCAATAAGGGCTGAAAGGAGAAGGGCATCTTCAAAGGCATATGTAAGTGAATTTACAGCCCTTTCTTCATGGGTTTTGGGTGCCTAGGTTAGTAAACTCTATAATAAAAGGGTTGGAATATGGAGTTTAAGAGCAAAACCTTCTTTGGTAGTGATGAACAAGTGAACACCTAATATGTTAGGAAGTCTGTTTAAGGAGATTGTCAAAATTGCCTTTATTTCCTTACTATTTTTAGTCGATATAATTGCTTGTGTAGGTTATACATGAGCTAAAATGTATTTTTAGTATGGTATGGCATGCTAGAATGAAATCTATAGTCATCTTAGTGGAGAAAC
>CANXYI010204413.1:0-11952 GCA_948208565.1 Hura crepitans
TATTATGTTTGGTAATACTGCTGAAAAATTTTTATTTTTTTTGAAAAGGACAAAACTTATATCATTATTAATGGTATGGTGAAAAAAGTTTCATCTCAATATACAAATGTTAAGGACAAAATTGAATTGTCATTTTATTCCTACACAATTGTTACGGAAAGTAAAAACTCTCATCCCAAAAGAAGTTTTGAAGTATAATTTTATATCTTTGAATGAGTTGAAGAATTATGTGGATAAACCAAATATGACAGATGTGAAATAATTTTTATTTTTACTTTATTAATGAATATTCATTAATTCTTATTTTATAGATATTTTATGAGTTGTCACTCATTTGAAGTCCGCATTTAACTTCGAAAGAGAGAAAGGCCCTTGTAAAAGAAGAGAAGTCTTAATTACTAATACAGAGTAAAGTTTTGGATTTAAATAAAATATTTAAATAATTTTTTATATTAAATTATTTTATTATTTTATGAGTTTAATTGATACTTATTTTAATTTAATAATCAGTAGGATAGATAAAAATATTATTAATATTATGGGAAGGCTTAGCCTTTAATGAGGGTGATTTGTTTGAAAAAGAAAAATCTAATTCTAATATTGAAAGCAATTCCATTTTGACGATATCAAATGTCTAAGGCTACCACATATCGAGGTATATATTATTTTTATATTTATTACTCTTTTTAAACGAATATTAATAAATAAAAAATTATTAACTATAATAATTTGTTTTGTAATATTTTTAATTATTAATCTTTTTATATGAATATTAACATTATAAAAAAACATTAATTATAATAATTCGTTTTGTAATTCTTTTTGTTAATATATTTTAGGACAATTGCAATTTAATATACCAATGTTGCGACCACAATTATAATTAATCCAAATATATCAGAAGTCGAACATCTTAAACTACAATTATACCTATAAACTTTAATATATACCTATATGTAGGATGATCTTATATTTTAATATATACCTATAAATTATAAAAATCCCATCATGCAGAACAATCATCCTACTAGACAATATGTTTGCCTTTACATAAATTGAAAGAAGTCCCATCATGCACACATTATAGCCCTAAGAAATTTGAATATGAGCCACCGATTATATGTTGCCAAAACGGTAAAGTGTATTTACCTACTACACAAATTCTAGAAAGCTCTACTTGAATTATTTACATCCGATTCAGAAGAAGCAATAGAGTTTCAAGACAACAAATATCTACACAACAATATCTTCTCATTTACATCATTCGGTGTTGCTTTAGATAGAGAGCTCACATAAGGAACTAAAGGATTATATACATTTTAAGCTTAAGGACAAATATATCATAATCTTCATTCTCTTATACCGACTAATGGTAATCCATGCTACTTCCAGTTGTACGTTTATGATAATGACAATGAGTTTTAAAATAGGATGAAAGCCATTCGAGGTGTAAATTTGAATTAAAACCTTGTGAAGAAATTGATGGAAATCCATATGCTTGATTCCTCCGACGATTGAATTATCAAACTTCAATTGAAAGTTTAAAATCAGTTTAGATACCACGATAAAGATGGACCAATGAGTTTATAACCCACTTACATCATATGAGGTATTCGCGATTTAGGTAGAAAGAAATAATGCAAATATCCCTATTGAAAGAGATATACTCATACATGCCCATTTTGGAGAAAGGCATAGGATCAAACACTACTATGGTTGCTATGATCCCTTGGCATATCTAACATTAAATCCCATAGGAGAGAGCGCTTAGCACACAAAAGTACTGAAAAATACAAGTTTAGAAAGAAATGTTATAACTTCTAACACTCAGACACAAATCAACTCAGATAGACAACCTTTGCCCTCTATATCAAGCATGATAAAAAGCAAGCAACAACTAGGTAAAAACATAAATTCATCTAAATTTTACTATTTATTACATTCTAAAGGTATAAAAATAAAAAAAAAACTATGTTTTTTGTAAATCCAAGACAAGGATTATCACCAAATACAAATCAAAGAAGTGTTGTCCATAATCTATTATGCAGGGCACTTAATACTACAATTTGTGGTTGACATGTACATTAAGATTGAATCAACAAGACTTTATGTAACACCTTATGTTAAACCTATGTACAAACCTAATGTAGGATGTTACATCAATTATATTGTTTATTTACTATCTATCATGGGTGATTTTCATTATTTATATTCCTTAGGTTAATCTTAGGTATGTATTATTTTGATTTATAACAAGCTAAAGTAGATTCTATTTGGGGTCATAGTGTTGAAAATTCGACAGCATAACGGCTGACTAGAACACTATCCCAAATAGTGCTTGTAACAAATAACACTCCCAAAATATTTCATTCAACCAACTTTACCCTCTTCAATCTCAATTCAACCCACAGATGAACTATATTTTATAACAGCACTCACGTCGATAAAACAAAGTCATAAACATTTGATCTATGCATAGCACCCCTATTCACAAGTTATATATTTAAGTATATATGTATATGATTTTGTAGTTACATTCTTTTTATATATCACATATTATATTTACATGACCACATCAAAAGGCCACATCTATATGACCACCTTATGTATATATGAGTGCTAACTAAGTAAAATAAGAAAATAAGAACATATACCAAAATATAGGTCCATCGAAAGATTGGACTGGCTAGGATCTTCTCATTGAGGCTACTTTTCTCTCTTCTCTTTTTCAACTACCTATGCATCGCAACAAAAGAAATGACATGCTAATCAATGTGCTTAGTGGTGTATTCATTATTTATGATATACATAAACATAGCATACACTAAAGTCGGACCACACAATTGTTAAATATCAAACACATCCTCGGTTTACTGTTTTTAGGAATTTAAATGTCCTTTAATCAATTAATAATGTTCATAACTCTTAGCATGCATGTAGTTTATTAATCAATGATTAAGTTTTATATTATATGAGACTATTAGAAAATATTTAGTTAATCTCAATAGTTTCATAATAAATTATTGTTATTTTATAAATGCTCAAGGCATCCCTATTATAGATATTATTGCTAGGATAATAGGATAAACATGTACTATACTATAAGGCACTAGAGTGTCTATGAATAATAAGGCACCATGTGTCCAAGAAATATATATAATATAATGGAGACATTTGCTCTAACTATATGGTGAGCATTAGAATGCTAAACAATTGGCACATAAGTGCAAAATAGTAGGCAGTTGCAATACGGTGGGTCTCTATTTGATTAGTCAAGCTATCTAAACTATAATATACTGTATAGGACTACCTGGGCAATAAATTTACTTAATTCTTACTAAAATGATTTATTAATTATGAATTTCCAAGTTTCTATTTAATTCCCATAACTTGTATTCTCTTTTTATATAAATTCTCTCATATGTTCCCTTACCTATTTATAATTTAATCTCAATATCACATTTACTATATAATTCGCATAATTTACACAAATTACATCCTATAAAAATTCATTTGAACATTAAGTCAAATTTAGGCATTTCTTGATTTTACGTCATACTTTAATTTCATTGTGTTGGGCTTTAATTAATACCCTATTATGTTTATTATAAGGATTCATTAATATAATTCTTCAATCTACACACTACATACACACACACACATACATTTTGGATTTTCCTAAATTTAATCCAAAAAATGTTCATTTTAATTATTTAATTATCTATGTCATTTTATATATCCTAATTTTCATATTAATTAGTTTAATGTGCAAATTAACATGTAAATGCCATTTATTCTTTTATTTGGAAGTTTCAACCTAAGGTAGGGATGATGCTACATTCACGAACATTTTAATTTTAATCATCGTAACACCATTTTATAAGCTATGTTCAAGATTTCATGCATTTTTAATGAAAGCACTTAAATCATATAAGTTACGTGAGTTCCAAAATAGGTATTAACTTATAAAATTTCACATATAATGAATACACATACCACTTTCCAAGTTTCTTCTCTTTTCTACCCTTGAATTTGCCTCTCACTCCATCATAACTCTTTTTCCTTTATCTTTCTTCCTTTTCTCTTCTTCTTGTTCCAAAAAGAATAAAATTAAAATTTATAACTACACAAAATCTCAAATTAATCATTTAATCATTAAATATACAATCTAATTAACCTACTAATTTAATCAAACTAAAAAGGGAATCAAAACTTACCAGTTTGAACCCTGAATCTTAACCCACAGTACTCACTTTTCTTCAAAATTACTTCACTCTACCTTGAATCTTTAGAGGGCTTTAGTAAGGATTAAAGAGAACTATCAATTTAAGGTAAAATGTGTGTGATTTTTGTGTGATGATTTGAAAAGAATTTGAGGGAGAAAAAGTGTGGAAGTTTCGGCTATGAGGGATGGTGGAGAGGAAGGTTTCTTTTCATTTTCTATATGTCTTTTTAATTAAGAAAAATTCTTTTTATATTTTCATATGAATGGTGGTGATTAGAGCCACCTATTTCAATCAAATGGTTAATATTAATTGTCTTTAAAATATCTTTTTAATTTTTATGTCACATTTATTATTTATTACACAATTATGTTATAGTTGGATGGTCTTGATTAAATAGTTACTATGCAATCCAAGAGTGGTTATTAATCCCTACACAAAAATTTAATTAGTTTATTTTTTTTATTTTTGTCATTTTCTTTATTAAATTCTCTTAATTTATTTTTCATAGCTCCCATTCTATAAAAATATTATTTTCATATTCCTCATAATATTTTAGTATCAAGATGTATAGATTTTGGAATTTTCTGAGCAACTTTGCTAAATTTTTTATTCAAGGCTAAATTAGTTACTATTCATTTAGAAATGTAATTTAAGATTTATTTTTAATTTTTAACCTCGTATATGACTTCATTTAGCTCTCAAATTATGCTATAATTTATCTTATAATTTATCCTATCACCTGGTGGGTTTAGTTTCATTTAGGCTCTAGATGCACTATTCACAGTTCAGGTGTCATGATTCATCGGGATCGATTTTTGAACCTCATTTTTTCACATTCTCTCATTTTACTCATGTCATATGTTCATTTTTCACCATTCTCACATGTCTCTCACATCTTTATAACATCCAAAAGTGAAATTTCTATTTTACCCTTGCCCTTTTAATGAAATTACCATTATACCTTTGTAATTTTTCGCTCAGTTGTTCACGCCACTTGACTCTACTAGATCCATATATCATTTTTATTCTCAATTTTTCTTCAAATTCCTATTCTATCCCTATGAATAATCGAACCAATGGTTGGGGCATAACACTTTATTTTTGTAGGATTGAATGAGAATGCATTAGATCAGAGTACTATCAAGGAACTGTTGATTCTGTCAACAGAGGAAAGGTTAAAGGCAATTAAATAAGAAGAAGAACCATACTATCTACCTCTTTTATTGGAGGCTTGAGAGACATGTGTCGAAGATATCTAGATGCAATGGTGCTTGTACAAAATTTTGGAAAGCCAGATTTATTCATAACAATGACTTGTAATCTTTATTAGAAAGAAATCAAGTAAGAGCTCAAACGAAGACAGAAAGCTCAAAATCAAATAGAATTAACTTCACAAGTATTTTGTGCCAAGTTGTAAAATCTAAAGGATCAACTCTATAAGAAAGAAATATTTGGAGAGTAGCAGCTCATGTCAAAATCATAGAATTTTAGAAGAAAGGCTTACCCTATGCTCACATATTAGTCATATTAAAATCAACTTACAAGCTAATAAATCCATATATTTATGATAAATATGTCGGTACGGAGATTCCAGACAAACAACAATATCTAAATCTATATCGAATGGTTGCAAAACATATAATGCATGGTCTATACGGATATGAAAATCCAATATGTGTTTGTATGGTCAATGGAAAGTGCATGTTTCATTATCCCAGGCACTTTTCTGTAAAGACAATACAAGGCAGAGACAGATATCCAATTTATAAAAGAAGGAATGATGGGCGACAGGTAATTATGTTATTATATAACTCTAAAAATGCACTTCACAATAATTTTCTTTTTTAATAAAAAAATCAAAATTAATTTTACAATTTATTATTAATGATAAATAACTAAAATTAACAAAATTGACTAACGAAATTCAAAACAATACAGGTAATGGCAAATAGGAAGACATTGGACAATCGTTAAGTCGTTCCATACAACCCATATCTTTTAATAAGATATGATTGCCGCATTAATGTAGAAATATGTTCAAGAATAAAGGCAATTAAATTCCTTTACAAGTATATCTACAAAGGTCGAGATAGAATTGCAGTCCACATAGCCCAAGAAAATGAGAATGTAGTGATACAACAATACTAAGATGCTAGATGGATATCAGCTCAAGAGGCAATATAGAGAATTCTAGAATTTGATTTAAATGAGATTAGCCCACCGGTCATATATCTACAACTACATATTCCAAACAAATAACTGATATCATATTAGGATAATCAAAATTTGCAAAACCTTCTCTAATGGGATTATGCTTCTAAAACTATGCTCACTGAATTCTTTAATACCTGTGCGATAGATTAAGATGCAAAAGATTTGTTATACAGGGAATTCCTAGAGTATTATGTATGGGATAGGCCAGGAAAATTATGGATTAAAAGGAAGAAAAAAATAGCAATAAGTTATGTCAATGTTGTAAATCCAACTGAAGGTAAAATACAATCAACCTTAAATTATTACACGATCACATGTAGAATGTCTTTAGCTATCTATCTCTTACATAGCTTTTTAAAAATCTTATCTTATAAACTACAAATTAAAGGTGAAAGATACTACTTAAGGCTGCTATTAAACCATGTCAAAGGACCAAAGTCTTTTAAAGATTTACTAATGGTAGATACCATCACATGTAAATCATTTAAAGAATCTGCCATAAGAAAAGGATTGCTCGAATCTAATTAAAATGCTTTTGAATATATGAATGAGGTAGTATCATTTCAAATGCCACATGAACTGCATAGACTATTTGCCACTCTATTATCATACAGTGAGCTAGCGAATGTTAGCAAACTTTGGGATGATTATTTTAAACTAATGTTAGAAGATTTTGCAAGAACATATGTACATTTGATACAAGGACAAAGAAATTGCACTTTAAAAAGTATTTAGACTCATTTACGAAGCATAGGAAAAGACATATATGACTATGATTTACCAGAAATCATAGATGACCAATCATAGTGGGATAAGTCAAGTTGTAGAGAAGTAGAAGAAGAGATGAATATTAAGATCCCTTAAGAATGCTTAACAATTAGAAGCTCACATCAAAATATTAGAAAGAGTAGACTCATTAACAAAAGGAGTCTTTTTTGTAGATGGACCCAATGGAATAAGAAAGACATTCTTATATCTCTCATTGCTTGTAAATGTAAGAAATAGAGGAATGGTAACTTTAGCCACAACAACTTCTAGAGTAGCTGCATCTATAATGCCTACAAGCCATACTACACACTTAACATTTAGCATATCGTTGAGTCTAATAGAGACAAGCCTATATGGAATCTCAAAACAAAGTGGTCAAGCAGAATTGTTAAGGTAATCAACATTGATCATATGGGATAAAACACCAATGGCAAAAAGGTTCGCCATAGAAACTATTGAAAGAAGCCTCAAGGATATTATGAATAATTCAAAACCATTTGGAGGAAAAGTAATAGTGTTTGGAGGGGATTTTTGGTAAGTACTACCAATAGTGCCCAAAGCTACAAGACAAGAAACTATTAGTGCAAGTTTAATAAAATACACTTATGGGTACAAATGGAAGTACTAAAATTAACAATGAATACGAGAGCCAAAAATGATATTGAATTTAGAGACTTCCTTTTATAAGTTAGAAATGGAGATGAACCGACAATTGGTGAAGATAATATTGCCATACCATATAAGATGCTAATGTCACATAGTAAAGAAAAAATAACAATGAAGCTTTAATTAATGTTGTATTCCCCAATTTGGTAGAAAATTCATCATTTGCACTATACATGAAAAACCACGCAATCTTAGAAACAAAGAATGAATACAAATATGAGATCAATCAAAAGATGATTAAAATGTTTCCTAGAGAAAGTAAGATCTATAACAACTTCGATGAAGTAGTTAATAACACCAATAATCACTATCAAGAAGAGTTCTTAAATATATTGTTGTCGAATGGTTTGCCATCACATAAGCTTGAATTAAAAATTAATTGCCCAATAATAGTCTTAAGGAATTTAGACCTCTCAAATGGTTTATGTAACGACACAAGAATAGTGTGTGGAAACTTCGATAGAAATGTTATACACTTTGAAATCACCATGGGACAACATGCTGGAAACCATTATCTCCAACAAAGAATGGTAGATATCCATTTCAATTCAAAAGAAAGCAATTCCAAATGTGACTTTGCTTTGCAATAGCCATTAACAAAGCATAAGGACAAACAATACCAAATGTGGGTGTTTATTTGCCAGAACATGTGTTCTTACATGGATAATTATATATGGCGTTATCAAAAGCAACAAAAGTGCTTGTAAAGAATGATGAATCAAAATTAATTGAAGGATTGTTTACAAAAAATATTGTTCGTATGGAGGTTCTTCTATCCTAGATATAAGAATATTTGTTAATGATCAATAGTCATGACAAACAATCTTCATTTTAAATATTTTTTAGCATCAAGTACTTAGATCCTCAAAAGTCAATTCCTTTTATTTTATACCAAGCATTTATTAATATGGTTAACAAATTTTTATTACCACAAACTTACAGTCACATATTTCATATTTTAATAAAATATTTAATTATCTTTGTCAATTTTATTAAATTATATAAACGATTAATATTTTATTAATGATAATACAAAAAGACCATTTAGCACATATTTTAGTAAAATTTTATAATACTAATAATTTACAAAATCATGCACGTGCATAAAAACTATATATATATATATATATATATATATGACAACAAAATTCAACCTAAATAAAAAAAATAAATTTTATTTTTTTAACACTTATCCTAATCTCAATAAGAATCACCTTTATAAGTGTTTATCCATCCTTCAAGAAAGTCGGCATATGTCATAACACATTTTTTTTAAAATTAATAATTATCATATGCTTCGCCTAAATTTTATTCTTCAAATTAATTAATACTCCTACAACTCTTCATTTCATATATAATTTTTTTTCATTCTAGAAAAAGGCGTGAGGCAGATTCTTTTATTATAATCTATATCTATATTACATATAAAAATACGAATAAGTAAAAAAATTTGTAAACAAAAATAACCTTTTAATTTTATGTTATTGACAAAAGAAACCCAAATAAGAGTTTTATTAATGATTAAAATCTATAAATAATTATAATTGATTTTTAAGTTTATATCTTTAAAATAAACTAACCCTTTATTTCAGTAAATTACTATTACTATTATTACTATACATAATTTTTTAAGTTAATCTTTAAAAAGTAACTTTAAAATAAAATCAATATTGTAGACGCCACCACCTTTAACCTATGATGATAAACAGAGACAGGCTCTTAAGCAATGGCACTAACCCTTTAAGAAGCGAGTTCATATGAACCTAGTTCATTAATAGGGTCTGCAAGAACTGAGTCCAGCAAAACCAATAGGGTCCGCATGAACAACCACTATTGGCCTAAACTAACCCTACCAAGCCCTTGGCCCAAGGTCCACACAGTACATACCCAAGCCCACGTTTGCACAGACTTGCTAAAACTGGCCTAAGCCCTTAGACTGGCAAAAAGTAGACCACATTAGTCTGCATGGAATAAGCATTTTGGTCTGCATGAATTAAGGGACGAAACCTATGCTAGATGCCTAGGCATGAAGTTATCATTCGTGGGCTATAAATAGCCCTCGGGTTGTGTGAACAGAGAGAAAATTGTTCTTAGAAAAAGCTTTCTAAAAAGAACCATTATTTTTTAAGGTATTTCTAAGAAAAAGAACCATTCCGTGAGTTCAAGTGTGAACTCCAAAAAGAATTTGCTCTACTAATCCTTTAGCCCCTCAGTTAAAAATATTTTCTCTTTTTAAACTCCAACCCTAGTACTGTTGTTCAAGAGAGGTAAGATCTTAGGCTTTCTCTCATTCATTGCTATGAACATAAGCCCATGATCTCCCATGATTGGCCACAAATGAGGTGATCCCTATATAGACCATAAGAGTAGGCTCACTTTATAAGTCATTTTCATCACGTAAAGAACACAATTAAGTATGTTATATTTGTTTTGCTCTTTCATAATAAACACATAGATCATGTTGTAAATATGGATGAAGTCCATACCTATTTCAGGTACTATTTTGATCATCTCCTCTAAACTTTGTTTGTCACTTGCTATGTATGTAAGCATGTATGTTAATTATAAGCCTAGAAGTGATATATTGATGCTTAGTGTTTGGGAATAGCATGATGTCCGTACGGACTCCCTCTTACGAGGAATGTGGTATGCACGAACATATCTCTATTTGACTGCTATTATTTGCTACCCAAGCAGATTCCCTCTAATGAGGAATGTAATCCATGTGGACTTATATTGTGGCTCTGAACTTGGATTTATGTTTATTCATGAACAAGTATATATGGCATTTTTTAAGGTCCTAAACTATAAATGTGTACATAAAGGTTATTTGAGGTTTATATAGACCATTGGTTATTGATTCTGACCTTCTTCTTTGAGTTGAATGCAAGAGACCCTTCTCATTGGAGTGGAGGTCTGGACAAACATATAACCCTTACAAACAGTAGTCTACATGGAAACTGGCTAGAGCTACACATTATCCACACGGACTTAACGCCGAACAGATAAGACCAATTTAGTACTTCAGACTATTCATTTGGTTTTGTACTATTTATATTTCATTGATTATTTTGCGATGTAATAAGTATTAAATAACTTATTTGACACACTAATGCCTAAACCTTCACACTAAAAAGTTTTTTATCTAATAAACTGGTGTTTTCTTAAACAAATGGGATTTGAGTTTTCATTAATTAAAAGTCATAGATCAAAATTGCATTTTTAATAAAGGCCAATCCCTTAAAAATGGGAGTTAGGCAATTACCACTAATTCCTATAGAATTACTGGTAATTGTTAAGCCACACTACAACTAACCAATAGCCCAGTTTCTAGATGTATAAATGTATTGTTTGCTTGTTGTAACTCTTAAATTCTACAATTTAGTTTCCTATATGTAAAGGTGATATTGATGCTTGAAATATAATTTGTGTTTATTTGATACAAGACTAATAAATGTTACAATATAAACAGATGACATATTATAAGGGCATAAATAAGATCTGAGATTTTGAACCTTTTTGGTACAGAAGATCAGAGGTCCTGGTGTAGAGGCCAAGTGGCGACTCCACTAACCACTCTCGTCCCTAATAAAAATATCATAATCTCTATAGTGGTGACTCCACTGGGGATGGAGAAATCTTAATTTGAAAGTGCCCAAATAATATGTCATCCAAATATTCTAATTTTTATCAGTCTCTTGCATTGCACTCTTTTATACTATGTCTCTATTACCTAGATGGTGTTGTAAACCATGACTCCATTTTTCATTTAAGAATGGGGAAATGCTAGCATATCCATCACTCACAAGCCTTGTGCCTTCGGGTATATAAAAAGGTGAACTAATCAATCGCTATTAACCTTGATTGGAAAGACATGTTAGGAGGGACCTCCGCTTGTGGGAGCTATTAGCCTTTTGACCAAACCATTAGCCCATACAGTCAAGCTTAGCAACTTCCCTAGGTTACATAACCCTAAGTGATTTTGATTGCATTATGACTGCTATGTAGGCCTATTGCATTTAATCTTATTTGGATTAGGAGCAAGGCCATTGTGCCTTTTATCCGGGCTAGGCCCAAC
>CANXYI010204448.1:0-10560 GCA_948208565.1 Hura crepitans
TAAATAAGAAAAGGCTGTTTGTCAAAAAGTTGCAAACCTAACCTCTTACAAATGTCATATATACTTAGTTCGCTTCATTGATTTCTCAAAGTAAATAAAAATAAGATCTTTCGGCTACTGAAGGTGAAATTAGGGTTGTTATTGTTGGTGGTGGTTTGATCAGAGGGAGAGAGGAGCAAAGTTGTGCAGTGGGTTTGAAGGGTTCTGTTAAGAAGCCAATGCCAGTATTTGGGTTGATATTTGAATTAGCAAACAGAAGTGAGCTCCATGTCGTGGGGTGGCCCAGATGATATTTTCTTCTCCACCTCACTTGCCAGCTATCTTGATAGTAAAATCTCTATTCTTTTTGTCAATATATTTGTGGGTATATTTCTGTTGTGTGTAGTGAATGTTGTTAGATTGAAAGGGAATCCGATGCAAATTAGTTGCTTGATGATGATATCGTTTTATTCTTAATTGCTTGATATATTTTTGCGACAATTGATTTGCTGGAAATTCTGCGCATTACTGTTTGATTTAGATTTTTAGAGTTTCCTTTATGCATCTTAGTAATTGTATATTCTATGTTACTGGTTGTGGAATATAATCGAAATGTTGTCCACTTTCCTTAGGGCAATATTGATTAGCAAGTGATTCTAAGCGGTATGATGCTTTTGCGTTTCTTTTTTGCCAATGCATATGAGCAGTGAATTTCTTGGGATCTTAGTCAATGATAGGAAATTAGGAATTCAACAACTTGTAGAAGGAAAAGTCTATTCTCGAAATTACAAATCGCACGTCTACATGGTAAACTTAGCAAAAGGATGATCATGGACATCTAATTTCTAAGCCTTTTTCTGAATTAACCTGCATTTTTCGTGCGTTGTCCTCCATCTTGGTGAAAATGCCTATGATTTTTGGCTTTGTAAAGATTGAAGAGTTAAAGGTCCTCTTTCTTTTGTTTTAACACTACAAATGACAACAAATTTTTTTCGTGTCAACAAATAGTAGCATATGCTTATTGGCACAGTACAGTCCTTTATTTTGAGATGTTTGATAACTTATTTTGATAACCCTTTTGCAGAGAAGCTTCTTGTCTTGCTCCGTGACGGTCGAAAACTCCTTGGGATATTACGATCATTTGACCAATTTGGTAGTTAGTCCACTTCAAGTATTAAATTATATTTCCAGTTAATTTCATCTTTTTATATCTTTTGAACCTTAGTGGCTGATAGAAATCCTCTTTTCCATGAACAGCTAATGTTGTTCTTGAAGGTGCATGTGAACGAGTTATAATTGGAGATCTCTATTGTGACATCCCCTTAGGTTTATATGTAATTCGTGGAGAAAATGTTGTCTTAATTGGAGAACTGGTATATGTTGTCATCCCTTTTATATGATATATGTTGACTCTTTCTGGTTGCTTTGATAAGATATTGATCTGTTCCATGCATTGTATAGGACATGGAAAAGGAGGAGCTTCCTTCCCATATGACTCGTGTATCTGAGGCAGAGATAAAAAGGGTAAGTGCCATGTGTGGTCAATTTATGGGTTAGTAGAAAATGCTTGAGAATTCTCAGTTAATCTTGATAGAACTTGCTTGATGCTTGCCGGCTGAAGCGGAGGTCAAAGTGTGTAGAAGAAGTTAATACTTATTGAATTGTTGAAGCAGAAAGTTATTTTGATAGATGTTAAAGAACTTCAGCTTTTTGTAATGACCAGGGGAAAAAGTAATTAGAATGTTCCTTGAAAAAAATGGTGTTATGCTTTTGAGTGGTTGAATTATTAAATTTACTTTTCAGATTACAATGCCTCATTTTTCAGAATTAATTTCCCAGAAACTGCCAAGGGGTAGAGGGAATCACGTTATCTATCAGAACAACCAGCTCTTCTAATTTTATTTCCATTTGTGCCGGAAATCATCCCAGATGAGCATTGGCATGTCTTCTTTTCGCTGATAGATTCTTCGAGTTTGAGCTTGAACCAAGCTCAAGTCGACCTTTTAAGTGCAAGTTTGTGTTTAATCTGGAATTAGATTAAAAGTGAGCACCATTTAGACAAGGTATAGCTCATTGACTTGGGTGAAAAAACTTCAAGGTATAAGGTCATACCAATCAGTTTTTAATATATTGACAAGAAAAATCAGTGAATTAGAGAATCTATGCCTATTTTTCTTCCCGCTAACTGTCATTTAGTTTTTCTTTGAAATGGATGGTGATTGTAGACATGCTGTTGAGTTTGTTTTTGAGCTTGTTGATTCTGGTATGGTTCATGTAATGTCAATAAAACAAATAATTTTAGATAATTCATAAATGACATAATGTTTTTGGCCTAAATTTCCAGATATACGAATTGCACATCCATAATTATGTGTTCCTAATTTTTCTTTCAGTTGTGCTGTTAATGTGATTCGAGCTATATTGAGCACTTGATTCATGAATAGATATTGTATTGTATCATTCTAGTCAGATAATTGAAAGTTGTTTGTGTCTTTTGTATTCCATGCCCTTTCAATAGCTTAATGGCATTTTCTTGTGTCAGGCTCGGAAGGCAGAGAGGGAAGCTACGGTTCTAAAGGGTACCATGAGAAAAAGAATGGAGTTCCTTGATTTTGATTAACAGCTGCTTTCATCGCCTTCCAATTTCATGCCAAGCCCGCAAATTTTAGAGCGGCTATTATCCTAGTGTGTGAGAATTTTGGTCAGGTTTACCAATTCTCGTTTTTTATTCGTTGTTAGGAGAATTTAGAAAAACAGTAGCAGTTGAACCTCACTTGCTGGGATTGGGAGAGAAATCAGGTTGTAAGTCTGTGTCGCATGCTTATTGAGTACGCTATGCAGTTGCACATGGTTAGGCTCTTCAGTTCAGTTGAAGGTTTGGGTTTTCCCCCATTCCTGTATCAAAGTTAATGAGCAAGTCTACCAGTTCAGTTCCCTACTCCCTGCTTTCCCAATAATCACAAATTGTGAAATTACTCTGTTTCTTCACTTTTGGTGCCACATTTTGTACTGGCAGAATGCTACGTTCTTTGGTCGTTTATGTAGAAGGTTTATCTGCGGAACTGTTTCATTTCTGTTCCTTATATTATGATCTATGGAATGTTCGATTGGCAGATCTATAGCAATTCTGTTCAGAAACTATTCTTGAAATTCGTTACGGCTTATATGTTTAGAATGGACATCGTACATTGGCCCAATATTCCGTTAATAAATGCTAAATGCCACCCTCAGCTGCATTGTGCAGCATGTGCAAGAGCTTTGCCTAATGTTTCTACTGTAATATTCGTAATCGGAAATGCTGTAAGTTGAAGCAAAGCAAACCGGTTGATTTTTATTTTTGAGATATCAAACTAAGGACAGGTCTGTACTTCCATTTGTGCCATAAAGTTCACATTTTGGTATTCTTAATTCAGCTGGATACAACAATTCATCAGCATCATTATTTCAAATAACTGCCACTCCGTGGTGGTATAAAAGAAGGGGTAATCTTCAATCAGGACATGTGAGCATCGAGATGAAGGGTTCGCAATTGGGAAACTTGGAAATGAGCTCGGAGCGTTTTGCGAGCTCAAAATCCTCGAACTGAAATGCAGGTGCACAAGTGCAGCCTACAAGGGAGTAGTGGCTCTCACTGTCCCTCGGAGCAGCTTTGGCAACAGTCCCATTTGAGGAAATGATATAGTCGTTCGAAGGAAATGCACCAAACCACACATTTGGAGGCACAGTGTACTGAGGTTGCTGGTTGTCTCCAACAAGATCGGATCCAAGCTTTGTTAATTTGACTTGCCCATCTCTCTCATTCAATTCCAATACCTGAAGGGGCATATAATCCCTTAAAAATTAGAGAGAGAGAAAAAAGAAGTAAAAATAGCAGCTGATAGCCTTGTATTGGAATCAGAAGTACTAAGAATATGTCTTAGTATAAAAGACAGGCCATGAACTAGGATCAACCGTACCGTAATTGGTTCTCCCAAATAGAAGTGCCAGGTTTCTGCACATGGGATTCGGTGAAGGCGTGACACACTTCCGGTTGGTAGGAAGAAGTAGATAGCCGCGCTGACTGCGCGATCAACTTTATCTGCAAAATAGCTATTTCTGAACTACATCCAATGTAACATTAGAAATTTCAAATTCAAATTCAATTTCTTCTTTTTGGGTTCTAGATTTTAGGTTTAATAACACCAACAATATTGTCATCAGATTGGTGAAGATCGCATTTAATGGTACATATCATTCATTTCAAAAATCCATATAACCAAGCATGTGAGAGATGTGACAATTACCGAAGCAAACCTTAGACGATCAAAATCAGACCAAACTCGTAGAAAACCAAATCAAAAAAACTTATTCGATGGCAATTGCTTCACTTCAGATCCCACAGCAATAAAAGAACTACCCATTTAACCATACCCAAAATCTATATGACGAATGAAAGTATGAATAGTTGAAAAAGGAAACCGAATACTTACATGCAGGTGGAAGTTGAGAAGTAGAGAGAGTGACAGATGAGTCTGTAAAGGTTTCCCGGTAGAATCCGCCTTCTGGGTTTGGCTGAAGATTTAATTTCTTCAGAATTTCTGATGAGGAAGCCATCAAAGGGCTCTCTGTAGTTTTTCTTCAGGGGTAAGTCAGTTGACCAACAACGCAGCAGAATGAATATCCCTTGTAGGAGAATGCCGTGGCATATTTTGCTTATTTTTGTTTATACATGCATATCATTCACGTTGAAAAGTGGACCAATAGATCAAAATCACTACATGTTACACGATTATCATATTTCAAGTCCTGCTGAATTTAAGGAAGGTATTTTTTCACACTTATTTACCTGAGAAAAAAAAAAAAAAAGACTTCAGCCTATGTACATATAATTTTTTAATACTTTAATTTTATAATATTGAACGGAGAGATGAGCATAATCAAATAGGTAATTATTTTAATTTATTCAATTCAATTTTTAAAAAATTTTGATCCATTTAATTTGATTATTAAATTGTGAGAATCAAATAGATTAAACTTTTAATACGATATTATTTCGGATATTTAAAATAATATCGTTTTGATATTTTTTATATATAAAAAAATATATTCAATTTATTCAATTTGTTTCATTTTATCCCATAAAAAAATTCAATCAATTCGCTTTGATTCTCTATATATAATTCGATCGGTTCGATTATTTTTTAAGAAGAGCAGACCTATTCAATTTGGTTAATTTTTGGACCAAACTGATCAAATTTTCACCCTCTAATTGAGTGTATATATTTTTATTTTCATTCATATTGAATCCTTATTAAAATAAAAAAATACACAATAAAATTTTAGTTTTTTCATTTGATCATTTTAATATGAAATATAATATAATAAAAGTACACAGACTTAATGTCAAAAAATTTGAAAAATATAAAGATTAAAATATATTTTTATTTACATTTTGGTAGGATGTCATAAGAGCACGCAGCTATATTACAATATACCTATTTTTTTGTTTTGGGAAATTCTGCACATACATCTCAATATCATTCGACTGAAATATTTCTTAGCGAATAAGCTTATTCTACTTTATGGCATTTCATTAGTTAAGAATAAAAAAAAGAAAAATCATCACTGAAGAAGAGCCTGCCAACCGGTTTCATGAAATATTTTTGATAGCAAATTAAACTTGCATGCACTCTGGCATCGAGCATTTAGATACATTTGCAATTCCAGCAAGAGCACTGCAGCATCAACTTATTTCCAAGTTTTGATCTCTCATCACAGGAAATAATCAAAGTTAAACTTTGTTATACTTAACTTTATTATAGTTGATATGAAACTTACATGAAATTGATATGAATTACCGACTTTATGTTAACATTTAATTATCATGTTAATATAAAAGGAATCAAAATAGAACAAAAAATTATTTTTGTAAAGAGCTAATAAGGAAAAAAAGTCAAGTACAAAAGATAATTCAAAAAATATTATTATAAAAAAGAATATACATATATATATATATATATTCAAAAAATATTATTATAAAAAGGAATATACATATATATATATATATGTATATATATATTAAACCTGAAAAATCCCTTGGAAAATAATGATAAAATAAATATAAAAACTTCAAAATTTGAAACGTGGAATTGAAATTAAGAAGATAAAAGATTTCTAATCATTGAATTAGTAACTAGAATTCATTAACAGACATGCATTAACCTTCTTACCATTATCATTTTGCCAGAATATCTACAGAAGTTTGGAATATACGATCTTTACATCATAAAAAGAATCATAAAATAAAAAAAAAAGAACCATAATTGGGGGAAACTAATTAATTAGGGTTCCTAAGCATCAATTGAATTTTGACTCAATGTGCATGAAAAAAGTTTGGAAGTCCGAATGTACATTTTGAGAGAGAGGCTGCCCACCAAATCTACAATCAAAAGTCAGTGTCTTTGGATTACATCTTACAAACCAAAAGGAACCCTAAAATTTGAATTTGTAAATTGTGATCGTCAGGGCTTTTAATTTGTCCTTAATTTTCCCCATCAACCCAGTAAAAGGAACAATCATATGCCTAATTAATTAACAAAACGGAACATCCTTAAATTAATCCTTAACTTCCTCTATCCTCCTAATGGCTTCCCTCATCTCTAACCGTTGAGTTGGATTAGGTTGGGTGCAGTCAGCTCCAATCTGAAGCAATTGCACCATTTTATCAGAATTGTTCTTGTCAGCTATATCAGGATCAATGACATCTTCTTCTTTTCCTTGAGAAATTGCTTCCACTACCCATTGAGCAACATCTGTCCCTCCTTTACCATTTGTGAGGTACTGAGATGGGAATTTTCCAGTTATGACCTCCAGGATTATAATCCCAAGACAGTAAACATCAGATTTTGGGGACAACTCGTGGTTTTTCATGTACTCTGGCGATTTGTATGCAAACATTGATTGTGCTGAATGGTTTGGGTTGGTTAATGGGTCAAGTGCATAATCTCCTAATAATGCTTCGTAACTTTCAGTTAATAGAACATTGCTTGATTTCAGATTTCCATGTGGAAGATTGTAGCTTGAATATTCTTTGTGTAGATAACTCAACCCATTTGCTATTCCTTTTATTATTTTTAATCGGTTTGCCCAATTTAGTTCTGCGTGAGATATTCCACGATCACCTGAAAACAAACCATACACAACATTTATTAAAAGTTCTTCAATTATTATCTACTACCTCTGAGTTTTTATATGTATTAGATATATGGTGCGAAGATAAAGAAAAGAAAAATTTGAGTTCAATCTAAAAATTAATGAGATGAGATTACCAAGAAAATAGGGGAAGTGATGAGAAGTTCATACCATGCAAGACATACAACAGGCTGCCTTTAGGCATATATTCGGAGACTAAAAGTTTTTCCTCCTTCCTGAAATGGTAAGCTAAAGGAGTCAAAATGTTTTTGTGCCGTATTCTCCCAAATCTTCTCATTTCTGCATCAAACAAATCTCTCCCCAACATATTCATTTCCCTCATTCTCTTTACCACCACACATAATCCATTAGACATCATGGCCTTATAACCAGATCCTAACCCTCCATTTCCAAGAACTTCTGCTGCTGCCTTCATCAAATCTTGCAATCCAAAACTACCCTTTTCATCATTCACCATTATCAAATCACCCACCCCATTCTTGCCATGATGGGACCCCTTTCTGTGGCTGGAACCACCTCCTTTTCTACTATGCTCCGACGACGATTTCTTGCCTGAACTCTGTTGCCTCACAGGTAACACCGATTCATCAAGGTTTTCCTTTTCTAACACGTTAAAATCATCATCATCATGGCTGCTCCTATTTCCTGAAAATAAGCTAAGCACAACAAAAACTGCTAACAACGCTAGTACCGTTATCCCAAAAATGGTATGGGAATTATTATTAGTACTTGTAGTAGCTGTAGTTGAAGAGGCCGCTTGTGGGACATCTGATGCTGGAGGGCTTGAAGAGCAAAGCTTATCAAGTGGTTTTCCACAGAGTTGACCATTTTCTTTGAATGAAGAGGCATTGAATGAGGAATACTCCGCAGGAATTTCTCCTTGGAGAAGATTGTGTGAGAGGTCAAAAGAGATTAGCATCTTCTTTGGTTCTTTTAATGGTGGGATTGGTCCAGAGAATTGATTCCTCTCAAGATGCAATTCCATGAGATGTGATAATTGCATCAATGACTTTGGTATTTCCCCTGTGAAGTTATTATCAGAGAGCCAAACTTTCTTCAAAGATGACATTGGAGCAAAGTAATCACTTGGTATATCTCCGGAGAATTTGTTGGAGGATATCAACAGAGATTTCAATGCACCAAGTTTGTTAAACTCGGGAATTGGACCTGAGAATGAATTGCTAACAAAGCTGAGAGTCCTTAAGCCTTTAAGTTCCTGTAATGCTTCGATATCGATCTTTCCTGAGAGACCTAAATCAGAGAGATGAAGAACCTCAACATTGCCATCAAAGCAAATGACACCAACCCATCTACTTTTACAAGGATCAGAATCTGAAACCCAATCATTCAAGCCATCAGCATTGGTTAAAGACTGCTTCAACTTGAGAAGAGCCTCATTTTCTGACAATGAAAATGAAAAGCTGCAGAAACAAACTATCTGTAGGAGAAAGAGGAGAATAGGAAGACGAACAACGGTCATCTCCAAGCCGGAAATCGGAGACAGCTCCGGGGAAGAATGAGCCGCTTGTTGTTCTCCAAGTTTTTGATTATTTTTGGAACAAGAGAGAAATGTTTCATGTTGGTGTACGTGTGTGTAATGTTTGAGAGATGAAATTGATGGTGGAGCTGGCAAATTTTCCTGAGATTCTAATAATAGAAATTGGTAGAGAGAGATTTTATGGGATTCCAATGATAAGGGAGAGGTATGCAACTTCTGTTGACCCTGTCAATGTCAAAATATCTTTTTAGTTAATTACTAAACTCTAATAATAAGCTTTCCATTAAGCTCATCATAATTATATAATTTTCTTGAGCTGGTATTTGACTCCAAACTAATCTTAGTTTCTTTAGAGAATTAATGATCTTTGCCTTGCCTTATCCAAACATTGAATACAACGTTAGAACACTATGAACATGTAATACAAGTTAACGAAAAAACAACAAGAATGGTATTTTTGGTTCGTAACCAAGAAATTTACACAATCCTGACTGTCTGTTGAGCTATTTGATTTCGATGAGTTGTGAAAGCAGCAGCAATTATGAAACAGAACAATCTATGTTAATTTCCGAGGATGGATATTCATATGACCATGATGTGTACTCTATATTACTATTCAAGTTCAAATTAATTTTCTTCCACTATTCCCTATTCCATACATAATTCACCAATTTTTATTATGTTAATAAAATTTGATTCTATTGTATGTAGTGAATAAAACTAACTTTAGTACATAAATCATAAAATTAAATTTAATTTTGAAATACTCTTTTTTCGAATATTAAATTGCAGGTTGAAAAAGAAAAATAGGACAGTGAAATATTAGAAAATCGAGAGGGGTGACAAGATGGAAGGAGCAGACAAAAGTGTTATTGGAACTTGAACCATTGGCTTCGGCTCTTACTATCTTGTCCATGGAACTTATCAATTTATATATCTCAGTTCATCTATCTTCTTACTGGCTTGTGGGATTTGCGTGCGCATGCAAATACAATTAATTAACACTTCATTTCTGTTCATTTCTTTCTACAATCCTAAAGCTTCAATAAATGAAGGGAATAGTATCAACAGAAACCTTTGTATTTACAACTTTTTTGTTTTGTCCTAAATATATCTTTTAATAATTGCAAATCTTCGGTTGGATGCAAAACAAAAATCAATGCCAGAGTTGACACCAAGAACCTCAGTTCTATTTCAGTCAATGGTAAGTGCTTTTTTCCCTTGATGATTAACGATGCAGTACAAGAGGTTCCGCTGTTTACAGAGGATGGAAATCAACAAGTTACATTTTTAGCTGCTAATCCACCTTCTTTTCGGGCAGGACGCTCTGGTTTGCTCTCTGAGTCCACGGGGTTGTCATTTTTCGCAGAAGGCGAGGCCTCGTTCTCCAACTTTCTTATTGCCAAGGCGCCCTTCTCACTAGGCATTGGAAGCTTGAAGCGCTCACTTCGTTTTTTCAACTTCTCAACTGTGTCTCCAAAGGTTTTGCATCACTATCCTAACAATTTTTGTTGAAAGGCTGAATGCCTTTTCCTTGAGGAAAATTTTCATTAAATAGGTGTCAATATACAATCTATTTTAGATAACAATCTATACATGGTTAATATACTGATTACATAATATCTATTTTAGTTAAGAATATATATAGCTAATATATTAATTACGGTAAGCTAAATCTCAGTAATTTCTCCATAAAATCTCAGCCATAATATCTGCCACTGATATTCCATAATATCTGCTATTGATATTCTATTAATCTCAGCCATAATATCTGCTATTGATATTCCATAATATCTGCCACTGATATTCCATAATATCTGCTATTGATATTCCATTAATCTCAGCCATAATATCTGCCATTGATATTCCATAATATCTGCCACTGATATTCC
>CANXYI010204468.1:0-15878 GCA_948208565.1 Hura crepitans
GGAAGGAATTTAGGTGTGTGTGCATGTGTGCATTATGGTCGAATGGTGTGTATATGTGGTATGGCATGTGTAATGATGTATTTGGCATGTAAGTATGGCATTTAGAAAGTAATTGTGGTGTATTAGACATGCTTAGAGAAATGGTAACAACATTAGCATGTATGGTATGAAAAATAGGCAAATAATGGTGTAGCTAAACATGGTATGTGTACTTAGTTAATGGGTAATAAAATGGTGGTTCTGTGTATGCGATTGATGGTATGGCTATGAGATATGGTGTTTGTGTTATCATGTGAAAGAATGTTGGGAAGATCATGGAAATTGGATAGGTATATTGGACATTAAGAAAGACACAAAATGTAAAATTGACCAAATAAATAGTAACACTCTCGTAAACTTATCAAATAAATAGTGATTTTGTGATAATAAACAGACATTTTGCATGCAACATGGCATATTATATGCTCTAGTGACACTATAGACATTAGAAATAGTAAAATTGAGGATAACAGTCTTAGTTAAATAATGAATAGTAATTTGGTCCATCATTTAGACACCTACTAGATGGGTTGACCGGTTAACTAGGGAGTTAGCAGCTACTAGGAAGTTTGATCCTATTAGGGCCACTGTTGTCTGTTGGATATGGCGAGTGCCACCATCGAGGTTCTAAGATGAACCCTTCATACTTGATTATTGGTAGGTCCATTTGGGCTAGTCCCTGATACCTATTTGATATTTATGGATATTGTGAGGTCCCACGGGGCTGATCTCTGCTATCCACTTATGATGTTAGGAGATATGATTCAGGGTATTGGGAGGTCCCATGGGACTGATCCCTGCTATCCCATTTACATATATTGGGAGATCTACGGATTGATCCCTACTATCTGCCAATCTAATATTAGGAGGTCTATGGACTAATCCCTGCTATCGAGCGAGGTTGGTACAGCTACCGAGGTCCAAAATGTGGGCCACTGCATAGGATAGTTCCTGCTATCCGATGTCTTAAAGTGCTATATGTTTCTTATGGGCCTACAATGTAATGAACTTAATCTTGGACTATAAATATATAAATTGTGACTTAATAAAAGAACTAGACATAATTGAATAAGATAAGTGGCATTTACGCTGATGTGTTCCATGATGCATATGTGTGCTTCCATTATGACATACTTTATTTTGTCTATTCCACCACTGAGTTTATACTCAACATGTCGGTGTTCCAATGTGCAGGCTATAGATTTGGGGTTGATCAGCTTTAGTTAGAGCTAGTGTAGCTGCTTTAGAGTTCCCTAGGTATCTTTTTGTTCTCTTTTGGTTTGATGTAAATAAGCACTCATGTATAGTAAGTGTAATGTGGGTGAGGTGTGTAAAGAGTAAAACTAAGTTAGTAACACTATATAATTGTATGAACCTGGCTATTGGTATATATATATAAATGCATCTTTATGTCTATGTGTCTGTAGGTCTAATACCCTATGTTTTGTTATGTGAAAGCTGATGTTGTTTTGGGGACCAAAAGGGTTTGGGAGTGAAGCTTGGGTTTAGAGATTGTTTAGAAGTGCTTTTTGTGCAGGAATATTTTAGGTTTGTCACCCAGGTAGCCATTATATTGCACAATTTTTTGAAAAGGGTTAACAATCATAATATAGTGTTTTAATAGTCTAAAATAGGCAGTGATAAAAGAATAATTGGTCAAAGATAAACAAGTGCTATGTTTTAGAGCTTGCAGCCATTGTGTTTGCTTTAAAGATATAGCGGCATTATCTTTATAGAGAAAAGTGCTATGTTTTCACTTACCACAAAAGTCTAAAGTACCTGCCAACACAGAAATAGTTAAACTTGAGGCAAAGAAGATGGATGGAATTGATCAAGGATTATGATTGCCTTGTTGATTACCATCCTAAGAAAGCTAATGTGGTTGTTGATGCCTTGAGTAGGAAGTTGATGTCATTTTGAAGGTGATGCATGTCCGTTTGAAGCTGCAAGATAATAGTGGTTTGTTAGATAAGCTATAAGTCAAGCCAAGTTTGATACATGCAATTAAAGATTCACAAAAGGATGATCATAAGCTTTGGGGTATCATAAGTATGATCCAAAAGTAGAAGTCTATCGAGTTTGTGATTAAGGAATATGGTTATTTTTTATTATCGTAAACACTTTTGTGTGCCAAATAAGGAAGATATAAGACAACAAATTCTACAAAAAGCGAACAATACACCATATGCTATGCATCCTAGCAGTACTAAGATGTACTAGGATTTGAAAATGATCTGTTAATGGCTAAGCATGAAGAGAGACATAGTTGATTGCGACAAGATGTCTCATTTGTTAGCAGGTGAAGGCTAACCATCATGTTCCTTCTAGTTTGCTACATCCCATAGCAATTCCAGAATGGAAATGAGATTGAGTCACTATGGATTTCATGACTAGACTATCAATGACTAGGAATAAGCATGATTCTATTTAAGTGGTGGTTGATAGATTGACAAAGTCATCTCACTTCATTCCAATGAGAAAAGATTACTCAATAGAGAAGCTAGCTGAGTGGTACATTAATGAGATAGGCTTCATGAAATGCCTTTTTCTATCATTTCAGATAAAGATCCCTATTTTACATCGAGATTTTAGAGGAAACTCTAAAATGCTTTGGGAACTAAGCTTAGTTTCAGCATGGCTTTTCATCTTTAGACAAATGGACAATCAGAAAAGCTTATTTGGGTGCTTAAAGATATGCTTCGAACATGTGCCATAGAGCTCAAAGGTAGCTGGGATATGCATATCTCTTCAGCAAAATTTGCTTACAACAACAGTTACTAGGCAACCCTTGGTATGGCTTTATATGAGGCATTGTATGGGAGACGATGCAAAACTTAAGTGAGCATAAGCTTATGGGACCGAATTTGGTCAAAGATGTTGAAGAGAAGGTAAAGATTATCAGAGAAAGGCTAAAGGCTACTTTAAATAGATAGAAATCCTATGCAAATTTAAAAAGAAGAGACATCAAGTATGAAGTCAGTGATAAGGTCTTTCTCAAGGTATCTCCATGGAAAAAGGTGTTGTGGTTCAGTAAGAAAGGAAAGTTAAGTCTGAGGTTCATTAGACCATACGAGATCATAGAACATATGGGTCCATTGGCCTACTGATTGGCTTTACCTCTAGAATTATAGTGGATTCATGATGTGTTTCATGTCTTAATACTGAGAAGGTACAAATTGAACCCCCTTTACATGTGTTGATAGTTAAAGAAGTTGAGATATAGTCAGACTTGTCATATGAGGAAGAACCTATTAATCTCCTAGCTCGAGAGGTTAAGGAGTTACAGAATAAGACAATGCCATTGGTGAAAGTGTTGTGGCGACATCACGGCATGAAATAAGCAATGTGGGAGAATAAAGCTCAGATGAGGGAGTAGTATCCGTATCTCTTTAGATTAGGTATGTTGAGGACAACATCTTTTCTAAGAGGGGAAGAAATGTAATGACTTGAAAATCCCAACTCTCGTGAATAGTACTTCCCAAGATAAATAGTGCTTCTTAAAACCCGAGTCACACTAAGTGTATCAATAGGGAATATTAACTATTAAAAAATTTTAGGCAAAGTTTAAAGCCAATCTAAAGTCATTTGGAAGGTCGAAAATGCTAAAAAACATTTTATGATAGTGTCTTGTGAATAGTGTCGCAAGTAAAGCTGAACTGTAAAATAATTTAAAAGTTGCTCAAAATAATCTGAAAATATAACAACTTGATATTCAAATATTCCGAATAGTCCATTGGCTTTGGAATTTGATTTTGATATCGAGAAGTATTTTTACTTAATTTTTGAGAAAGAAAATATGGAAAATTTTTGGGTTTCCTTTGTTTTTTGTGCTCAAGGTTTTAAGGCATTTTAAAGAAAGAATTTATCTAATTTTGAGGACAGAAATGAGAGAATTTTGATTTTCTGGTAGGGGATACAAATTTTTCAAAATTTGGGAAAAATAATTTTTAAAAATTATAAATACCCAATTCCCTCTATTTCCATTTATTTCCCTTTCCCAAATCCCTCCAAAAGCTAACACTTGCCTCTCTCTCCCTCTCTTCCATTTTTCTTCCTCTACACACCAACCCACCATTGAAAATTAGTCTTGATGGATAGAGTTACTCAAGCCGAACCCGTAAACACTAAAAAGTCATGGTTTGGTGGAGTATCTTGGGAGGAGTCTCAATTTCTCTCTTGAGAGGAATAGTGGTCATCTAACATTCGGGTAATTTTCTTTTGGTTTTAATATTTTTCTTAGGTTCCTTAAGTGCCCAAGAGAGTATTTATAGGCTCATTTTAATTTTTTGAATTTTCTATGAATTTATACGAATTTTTAAAAATTGAACCTATTTGTATTCATAAGCGAAAACTCGAACCGAGCTTTCCAGGGCAAGGAAAAGGCCTAGGAGAGCATCGAGCGTCCCTAATGACCTATCCAGGTATATGTAATCACATTAACTTGAGTTAAAAATGCATGAATTTCAATATGTCCATATAGTTATATAATAGTAATAAATGCCATTAATTGCTATAATGCCTAATATATGAAATGGTTGGTAAAAATATGATTGTTGGATGTTGTGTATATGTAATAATGATTGCTAGAACATGTTATACATGTGAAATGCATATTTATGGAGAAATCAAGTAAGAAATGCATTATGTGAGATTATGTATTTATTGATGTTGTATGTATTTTATATATACATATATATGCATCCTTCATAGATGTTGATATGTGGCATAAATGACATGCATTTGGTGAAAGTATGTAGGCCGAATGATCACTGAATGATGACATACTCATATATATAGTAATATGACCATATAATGCCATTATACGATATTGATGCTATGTGATTATATATAATCAGTTTGAAGTATTTGAATGTGTTATTAAGCATCTAAGCATGATTTTAAATTGTTGAGGTGTATGTGTGTGTAATTTAATAGCCTTGGGTATGTGTAGGCCAAATTTCATGCATGTGAGCCATATATGTGTATTTGTGACTTATGTACAGAAATGACTTGAATATTATATTTTGTACTTAAATGCCATTTCGAATGTGCACAAGTGATGACTAAAGGGCATGTGCATATATAGTTGTGACTAAATGCCAACTTGATTGTTATATGGTTTATTGGCATGTATATATAGTCATATAACACATGTATATCACTAAATACCAATAAAACGTGTAAAATGGCAATTAGTGTGAAATATGCTCGTTGTGCATAACTGTTATGCATTAGACATTATAATGCCTAATAATGATAAAAGTAATGGTATAATATATGATTCTGATGCTAGATGATATTACTAGTTTTAACACCTAGGCTATGTGACCTTGTGGTGTTTTAAGCTTATGTAAGCCTAATTTTGGGTATGCTATAATTTATGTGACATATGCTGCTTTGCATGAGAGTTAAGCCTCGCTAAGGTGCAAAATGGCCAAGGTGGCTAGTTTATGCAAGTTAAAGCATAAAATAATGATATATACACGGAAAATAACTAAAATGAGATAATTAACAAGTTTAATGATGCTTATACATTTAGACAACCTAGTTTTGATAAGTTGACTAGTTAATTAGGATTTAGCAGTGGTCATGCTTACCTTCGAGTATAAGACTATGGGTTAACATCTACATGTCGACAGGCATGAGTGCCTTCGAGCCGCTTATTCTACATACTTTCGAGTGCGAGTGCCTTTAGTTTACTTGTTCTACATATTTGTAAATATGAGTGCCTATAAGAAACTTAGACGTACCCTCGAATGCGAGTGCCTTCGGACTACTTGTTCTATGTGCCTTCGGGTGCAAATGCCTTTGAGCCAATGGTATCCGCTATCTAGCCTTAGATAGTTGTCTTTTTAGTATGGGCATAAGTTAAACTAAAATAATAGCAATTGCGACTTAAATGACACATTATGTGTGATATTGATATTTATGATATAATGATGGGTTAAAGTTAAGTGTATGATATATGTGGTATATTATGGTGTCTATTACTCATAAAAATGGATATATCAGATTATATAGGGTTATAAAACCTAAACATATGGTAATGGTGCATATGCATGGTTATGATTCATAATGTATGTTATTATACTCGTAACATGTATAATTCAATATGCATATAATTTTTGAATAACATATGAGCGCTTACTATATATGGTTGATTTTAGTATAATGAGAGCAATTATGTTGTTAATAAGGGCATGTTGTAGCTTTGTGCTTTTAAAGGCAAGTATATGCATAAAAAATGAATAATTTGAGATATTCATATTGTGTGCATATATATGAATTTTAAATAGTTCACTTGACATATATTGTAATAATACATACTTAAACTGTCGTTTTCAAGTTAAAGTTATTACACCACTAAGCAAAAGCTTAACACCTTGTTTATTTGTTATGCGTAGGTAACAGAGTAGTAGCTTAGAGCCAAAGCTTCTGCACCATAGGAGACTTTTGAAGATAGCCCCTATGTGGGTATTTTGATCATTTTATAATACTGTAATGATGTAAATGTAATATTGATAGTGTGCTTTTGTGATTCTGGAGGGATTAAGCCTAATCTATAATTTAGGTTAGTTTTTGTAACTCAAGATGTAATTTTTGTAAAAGCTTTACATTTCTTGCATGACTCGTATGAAAACTCTTAATGTTGTATGTAAGAATGCTGATTGAGTTGAGCCTGAGGCTCTGTGATTTTTTTGATGAGTTTGGAGGGTAAGAAGGACCCATTTGGAGTTGAGATGTGTTGCATGTTTTTATAGAAGTGTTTTTTATAGGTTTACTATTTGGAAAAGTGTCTCGGTATAGCCGTTATGTTATTAGATTTTTAACACAATGACCTTAAAAGTTGCCTCATAAAGTGTGCCAATTGGTTTTTAGTGTTTTTACAACTTCATAAGTAAAAAAATCAGTTCATTAATAAAAGTTTTAATTCAATTGGGTTTTTATGGGTAGCAAAATTGGATATCAATTTGCATACACACTCTCTATTCTAGTCTAGTGTATGTATCGAGCAAAGGGTGTCACACCTACCATGAGATCTTCACATGGATACTTAATCTATGTCAATGAAAGCATCTTGTCATATTAGTGGTGCAATAATTCATTGTGTATTACCAAACTAGTTTGAAACCTATAGGGTCACACACATAAAAGGAGTTTGAGGAAGATTCAATGAGATTAAATGTTCTAATGATATGAGATACCATTGGAGATGAATTAAGAAGAATAAATAAGCAACTATGCTTGGGGCCCACTTATAAATTAGAAGTTTAGAAAATTAGGGTTTTTGGGCTTTGGCTTTATTGGGTCTAAATTTTAATTATTCTTGCATCTAATTTTCATGGGCTTTTAAAAGGTTTAAAAGGCTTTAAACCAAATTAATTATTAATTCAAAATAGGGCCTAGGAAAGCAACTTAGGATTATTGAAATTAGGGCCAAAGCAGATTGCACATAAGCCCATTAAAAGGCTTATGCGCATGGGATAGACGTAGGCCTAATTGTCGGGTCCATTCTAGTTCAATTAAGGGTAGATTTTAAGTGTTAAAATCTAACCTAAAAAGGGTTTATTTAAAGTATAAATAGCCCTTATTACAGTAGCCACCATAGAGATACATTCTACTATAAAATTGCCGCATAGAATAATTGAAAACACATGATTTTCTTCTTCTTTCTTTATCCACTTGTAATTCCTACTAGCCCTTAGAATTACAAGTTTCTCTCTTCTAAAAACTTCTTGAGTGGATTACCTTAGAGTTGATTCAGGAAGAGGATCACTGTGGTTTGTAACAAGTCGATAAGAAGAGCTCATGAAAGGAATTTACTATCATACTTTATGGTAAACTATGAAACGCAGCTAGATTTATTATTTTGCATGAATATAAAAATTATCTAGGTCAATTATCATTACTAGTTTCTCCCTAATTCTTAATTTTGTCACCGTGTATGATAGAGAAAACTAATAATATTTGCCTCCACAATCTCTTAAGTATGATTATAATGAGAAAAAAGCTAAAGGAAAGCTTAATTTGAAACATTTTGCATCTTGGTGAATAGTGATAAATTTTAAGTAAGTGATTTTTTTAAGGTTTCATATTTTTTTAGGTAGTATTTAAGGTGTAGGTTAAGAATATGTGATTAGATTTCAAGTTGGATGTATGTAGAATTTTTTATGAATTTTCTAAGACAAAAACATATTATTTTTGTAGACAAAGAGAAAGAAATATTGGAGAAATGCAAGGACAAAGCTTAAGGGGTGCAATTAGAGTGCATTAGAGTCTATTATAAGTTAATTGATGAAAATTATGTTGTAGGTTGCTTGTTTGCATATTTCAAGTATGTGTGCATGAGTATGGAAATGGTGCAATATATGTGTAAGTGTGTAATTATATATGGTAATTGTATATATGAGATATATGGATGAATATAAGTGTGTGCATAAGAAGAAAAGATGAAAAAATAATGTGTATATGTGCCCATATGAAGTGGCCAAATGGTGTGACCATGAAATGTGAGAGTGTACATTGATGGTTAACAGCAAGTGGTCTGTAAATGAACTTAATGTTAGGTCATGAGCATAATTGGAATGAAAAATTGATGATAAATAAGGTGTGCTTATGTTTTAGGGCAATGGTTTGATGTCATGTAATATGACTATATATGTGTGTAAATGAGGCAATAGAAAGGCCAATGTAAGTATAATCATAAATGTGTGTAATGATTGAAATTGAGACAAAGAATTATTGGTAACTAGAGAATATATGCAATTTTAGTAACATAGTTGTACAATGAAGCATGGTTATGAACATTTGACCTAACGAAGAGTAACAAGGCATGAGTTATATTAATGTGTGAGACCTACTACTATGATGTAAGGTATGATAATTGAATGAAGAAAATAATGAAAGAAAATATTTAAGAAACATGTTATAAAATGTTAGAGTAATAGCCAAGCAAAATGTGCATATGTAACTATGTGTACCATCAAATGGATGATAAAATATGGTATGGAACTGGAAACATGATTAAGTTAAGTAAATAATGAATGATAATCAAAATTGGCCCATATTAGCTAGACCACCAAATGGATAGGTTAACCAATCAACTAGGGAGTTAGTAGCTGCTAGTGGCTCTGGTTTATAAGAATCATTGCCTATCATATTATATGGTGGGTATAGCTACTGAGGTTTTGGATGTGAACCCTACACACCTTTGGATATTAGGAGGCTATAAGGGCTAATCCTTACTATCCCGATATGTGACATTAAGAGGTCCATGAGGGCTAATCCTTGTTGTGTGATGCCTTGGGATATTGGGAGGTCCATGAGGGTTAATCCCTGTTGTCCCAATATTGGGAAGTCCATGAGGACTATCCTTGTAATTTTGATAGTAGGACATTCCTAAGAACTAATCCCTACTATCAGATGGGTTATGGTAGGTACAACTATCAAGGCCTATAAGAGGGGCTAATGCATAAGTGTGGATCCTGTTATCTAATGTTAAAAGTGTTTTCTATCGAGTATAGGCCTTAAAAGTAAAATGGACACAATAATCTAATGTATGATTATGAGTTTTGTGTTATAATGTAAATAGGATTAAAGTGAGGAAAGTAAGAGTAAATTTACTTAACTACATATTATAATATGATAAATTAGACTTAATATGGTTATAAGGTAAGTTAAGTATGTAATGGTAATTTGAAATAATGGTAAGACAATTAGGTGTGAATGAAATTATTGCTAGTGCATGATGCAAGTGGATGTGATACAATGCATGTTTCATTAAATTCACCCCTAAGAGTATACTCAGCATTTTAGTTTCCTAATGCGCAAGTAGGAAATAGCATTTTTACAGTCTAGCCTCAGTAGGCATTGTACCAATCAACCTATTCACAAGGCATTTTTTGGTACTTCTATGTCTTGTATTGCATAGGGGCACTCAAGTATGGAGTTATGTTAAGGCCCAATTGTGTACATAGATTTTACTTTAGATTGTACATATTATAAATGTTTTTATAATGTTGATAACCATAAGCTATATGGCCTGTATATTGCATGTTTGAATCTAATGATGTGATTATTGAGATGGTTGTGTGTGATGATGTCAATATGGTTATTCTAGAGGACTAAAATGGTCCAAAGTGATGAGATGTTAATGGAAATAATTATAGAAGTGTTCTTTTACCGGTTTAAATTTTTAGTTTTTCATTCGGATAGCTATTATGCTATTAGATTTTTGTCAAGGCATGATTTATAACTAATTTGTTAAAAATAAACCCATATACATGATAATAATAGTTAATGTACCTAATTAACAAAGGGTTTTAAAAAGATAATGTGATGGTAACATGATATCTCTTATTTGGGTCCAGTGGTAGATAAGGTAAATGGTGTTACGTTAGGTGGTATCAAAGCGATACGTGAGTGCCACATGACTAGGGTCTTATGTTAGGTAAAGCTACACTGCTTGAGGCTGATAATGTTTTCTTTTGTAGTAAACCAAGATGAGTGAGCATACTTTACTAGGAAAAGAGGAAGAGGTGGCTAGTCATGCTTTAACAACTATTCATTAGCTAATAAGTTCAGCAACCCTGGTACCTAGTGATACAGCATGTCTAGCATAGACACAAGTTTAGCCAGCATTGATGCAGTAAATTATTGATTTTTTGAGATAGACTATTGCTACTATTGCTCCACCACCACTAACTCTAGCATAGCCTCCATAGCCCCAGGCATTGCAGAAGACCTCTCTAGAAAGGGTAAAAATGATAAGGGCATTAGATTTTACAGGAACAATAGAAGAAAATGTAACCAAGGTTAACTATTGGCTGAAGTGGATAGTTAGGATTTTGCAGCAGCTATAATACACCTTAAAGGAGAACCTAATATGTGCCACCTCTCTGTTGTAAGAGAAAGCTGTCCATTAGTGGGAAACCATAGTTGAACATAAGCTTGTAAAAGATGGAACTTGAGAATTTTTCCTTCTAGAGTTTAAAAAGAAGTATATCTCAGAGACATACCTTAACAAAAAGAGGCAAGAATTCTTAGACTTAAAATAGGGAAGGAGATCCATATTTGAGTATGAGAAGTTTTTTGCATGGTTGAGCAGATACGTAAGGAAGTTTGTTTTAATGGAAGAAGAGAGATGTAAAAGGTTTGGAAAAGGCCTCAACATTAAGATCTGGATGCAAATAGCTACATCTAATATCAAAGAATTTTGCCTCTTTAGTGTCTATAGCATATGCCAAGAAGGAAATATTGAAAGAGAGAAGAGAGACCTTCTAAAAGAAAAGGCCTTTCACACAAGGGCATGCCAGTTTAGCCTCAAATGTAGGTAAGAGATAGAAGATTAGTTAAGCCTTATAACAATCCTAAAGGCAAGGTTAGATACAAAGGACAAGCCAAGGATTCTAGTCCAAGCTTAAACCATAGTAGTGGGCCACTAGTGCACCTATGTTTATAGCTAAGAGTATATCCCTAGTGTGTGGGACTTATAGTAGAAACATTGGGGAATTTGCAAGAAGAGCAAGCAGGAAGAGTGCTTCACATTTGGACACCAAGACATAATAGAGCAATTGCCCTAAGAAGTAAGTTGATGCCACTTAATTTTAAATCTCTTCACTTACACCTAGCAGAAGCCAAAGAGAGAACAAGAATGATAAAGCTTAAACAAGATAGAGGTCGAGATCAAAGGCTAAAACACTTACATGGCAATATGCCATTTGGACTAGAGAAAAAGTTGTGACACCTGATGTTATTATGAGCACATTCCTTTTATTTGATCTATCTATTTTAGCATTGATAGACCCACGATCCACTTATTCTTACATCTGCACTACATGAGCATGGGATAGGGTTTAAAACCTAAACTGATGGATATATATATATATATCATGGTTAGTGACCCAATTAGATAGCATATGGTAGCTAAAAAATATACAGAAACTATCTTTTAGTGGTCTAAAAACATGTATTCTCAGTAAACCTCATCAAGCTTCCATTCAATGAGTTTGACATCATCCTAGGCATAGATTGGTTATCTAAACATCAAGCTATGGTAGATTGTAAACAAAAGAGGCTCACACTTAAGACAACTGATGGGAATGAGGTGATAATGGTTAGTGAATGGCACATTTTGCCTAATGTCATTTCAGTGGTGACAGCAAGGCGATTGATCCTAAAAGGTTGTGAAGCATATTTAGCCCATGTAGTTAACACTAATAAGGCAAAATTAAGCCTCAATTAGATAATAGTGGTAGCAGAGTTCTTAGATGAACTTCCTACATTACCACTAAAGCATGAACTTGATTTTTAAACTAAAGTGTACCCTGGTAAAACACCTATTTTTTCACCCTTTATCACATGGCGCCTACAGAACTAAAAGAACTACAGCTGCAATTGCAAGAATTGTTGGATAAAGGCTTCATTAGATCAAGTGTCTAACCATGAGGAGCACTAATACTATTTGTTAAGAATAAGGATAGGTCACTTTGATTGTGCATTGATTACAAATAGTTAAACAAAGTAACTATCGAAAATAAATACCCACTACTAAGGATTGATGATCTCTTTGATCAATTGAAAAGTGCCAATGTATTTTCCAAAATTGACTTGAGATCAGGGTATCACCAGTTTAGAATTAAAGAGTCTAATATTCCAAAGATAGATTTTTATACCCAATACAAACATTATGAATTCTTAGTGATGCCATTTGGACTCACTAATGCTCCTACAACATTCATGGATTTGATGAACCCTATGTCAACCAGTTTGTTGTGGTTTTTATTGATAATATCATGGAATACTCTAAAACCAAGGAAGAACATGAGTAACACTTGAGACTAGTTCTACAAACAATGAGGGAGAAATAGCTATACAAGTTGAGTAAATGTGAATTCTAGTTAAATAAAGTAGCCTTCTTAGGCCATATTAGCTTAAATGAGGGTATCAAAGTAGACCCAAGCAAGGTTAAGGTAGTGTTAAAGTGGAAGCCTCTTAGAAATGCCATAGAGGTTCAAAGTTTCTTAGGAATGGTTAGCTATTATAGGAGATTTGTTAAGGGATTTTTTTATGATTGTGGTCCTAATAATAGGTTACTACGAAAAGATGTGAAATTTGTGTGGGATGATCCATACTAAGCAAGCTTTGACAAGATAAAAGCTATGTTGATTGAAGTTCTAGTCCTTACAAAACCCATGTTGGGGAAGAATTTTGTGATTTATAGTGATGCATCACATAATGAGCTTGGATTTGTACTGATGCAAGATGGAAAAATGGTAGCATATGCCTCAAGGCAACTGAAACCATGTGAATAGAATTACTTGATGCATGACTTAGAGTTGGCTGCCATTGTCTTTTCCCTCAAGGTATGGAGACATTACTTGTATGGTAAAAAGTGTTATATCTACACTAATCATAAGAGTTTGAGATAGCTTTTGAAATAAAAGGAGTTAAATCTAAGACAATGATGATGGATAAAGCTGATAAAAGACTATAACTATCTGATTGCTTGTAATCTAGGAAAGGCCAATGTTGTAGCTAATGCTTTGAGTTAGAAGTTCATAGTAGTCATGAAAGCCATGAATGCCAGGTTTCAATATACTAAAGATGATGCAATTTTAGCTGAGTTACAAATGAAATCTAATTTGATTAAGCAAGTAAATGAAGCATAAACTCAAGACAACCATCTCATGTAAATAATTAGTCAAATTAAAGAGGGGAAGACTATAGAATTTGAAATCAAGATAAATAGGTGTTTGTATTATCATAATAGGTTATGTGCACCTGAAGTAGAAGGAATCAAAACACAAATCCTATAAGAGGCACATGATACTCCTTATGCAATGTGCCCTAAGAGCATGAAGATTTATCTTGATTTAAAACCATATTACTAGTGGACCAGAATGAAACATTATGTGGCTGAGTATGTAACTCGATGTCTTAAAAGTCAATGAGTGAAAGCTAACATCAAGTTCCTTTTGGATTGCTTCATCCTATAGTAATTTTAGAGTGGATTTTGTGGTGGTATTGCCTACGACCATAGCAAATGTGATGTTGTATTGGTAATTATGGATAGACTAACCAAGATAGCATACTTTATCCCCCTCAAAATGAATTCTTCCTTAGAGAAACTGCCATAGATGTATATAGAAGAGATTGTGAGACTGCACATTATGCCACTTGCTAGCATATTTGATTAAACCACAAATTAACTTCTAGATATTAGAGGAAACTATAGGATGCTTTGGGTACCCACCTCACCTTCATTATAGCCTTTCACCCATAAACTAATGGATAATTTGAGTGGGACATACAGATATTAGAGGATATGCTACAGAGTTATGCCATAGAGTTTAACAGAAGCTGGGGTCAGTACTTGCCTTTGGCTGAATTTTCCTATAATAACAAACACCATACCACTTAGACATAGCTCTTTATGAGGCATTAAATGCAGGAAATATAGAACTTCACTTTGTTAGAGCAAGGTGGGTGAGAGTAAACTCATGGGACTTGACTTAATCATATATGTTAAAGATAAGTTTAGAATTAATAGAGAAAGGTTAAAAATTGCTATAGACCGATAAAAATATACATCGATCTGAAATGAAAAGACATAGAGTATGAATTCAATGAGAAAGTATTCTTTAAGGTGTTAGCGTGGAAAAAGATGCTCTGATTTAGTAAAAAGGGTAATCTAAGTCTGAGATTTATCAGTCCATATGAGATTACAAAATGTGTGGGATTAGTAGCTTACAGGTTAGCCTTACCACTAGAATTGCAATAGATTCATGATGTATTCCATGTATCTATGCTGAGCCAATACAAATCTTATCCCTCTCATATCATACAAATGGAAAAAATTTAGGTGTAATTGAATTTAACCTATAAAGAGGAACTAGTGCAAATATTAGCAAGGGAAGTTAAAGAACTAAGAAATAAATTAGTACCATTAGTGAAAGGGCTATAGAGGCACCATAAGATAAAAGAGGCTACTTGAGAAAGTGAAGAGAAGATGAAGGCTATGTACCCTCCCTTATTCTCACTAAGGTTAAGAACCAAATTTCTTAAAAGGGAGAGGAATTATAATGCTCGAGAATCCAATATTCATGAATAGTACTTCTTGAGGCATGAATAGTATTATTCAAGCAATCAGGTCACACTAAGGTGGTTAAAGGGGAGTATTAGTCATAGAACTAAGATGGGCAAAATAATGGTGAAAATGAAGTTATTAGCACTAACCACTAAACTAATAAAATTTTTCATGTCGAGAACTAGTGAATAGTGACTTAAGTTTACATGGAGTTGTAAAATGGTCAGGATATGCTCGGATTGACCTAAAAATAGCATGACCTAAAGGTTAAAAATTCAAAGAGTCTAATGGTGGTGAAATTAAAATTTTTTAAGGTCAATTAATATTTTATTTAAATTTCTTAGAAATGCAAATAAATAGTTAATTGAGTTCCCATTGGCTTTTGGACTTGAGATTTTAGGGGTCCCCAAATTTAGCATTTCTATATTTTTTGACATTGAGAGAAGTGATTTTAAAAACCATAAAGATTTAATTTACATTTTTAAAGCTTAAAATTTAAATAGAATTAATCTAGACCGTTGGATCTATAAGTGGTGCGATCCAAACCGTTCACACAAATAATATAAAAGGCAAGGGATCACACATGTGTCACATGTGACCCTAAGCATCTTTCCCCATAATATTTCCCATGAAAACTGACACCTGCCTCTCTCTCTCTCTCTCTCTCTCTCTTCTCCCTTTTCTTTTTTCTTCCATTCCATAATCTTTTAAGTATGATTCTAGTGAGAAAAAAGTCAAAGGAAAGTTTAAT
>CANXYI010204503.1:0-18847 GCA_948208565.1 Hura crepitans
GAACTAATTACTATCAAGGATGACATTTAATTTAAGAAGGAAAGTAATGTAACAACCTCAAAAATCCTAATTTTTATGAATAGTACTTTTTTAGGATGAATAATGTTCTCGAGACCTGAGATACACTTAAGCTACCGATGAAAGTACTAGTTATAAAATAATTTTTGGTGAAGTTTGAAATTAATTAGAAGTCATTTGGTTAGTTAAAAATGCTAAAAAAGTTTTTACGGCAATGTCTTTTGAATAGTGACCAAGGCAAAGCTAAACCGTAAATTATTTTCAAAGTTGCTCAAAAAATTTTGAAACTTATACGACCTAGTACTCAAAAATTATAATGAGCCTCATGGCACTAGAATCAAAATTTTTAGAGATAGGGAAGTATTTTATTTGAATATTAGGATGCTTAAAAATGGCATTTTAATTCGATTTCTTTCATTTTTTAAGCTCTGATTTTTTTAAGCATGTCAGGCCATAATTAATTTAATTTTTAGTAGTCAAATGAGATTAAAGGGGGTCAAAATGGGGTACAAAAATTTAAAGAATGCATTAAAAAGTAATTTTCCAAATACTATATATATATTGTCAAAATTACATATTTTTGGTCAAACTCAAAACAAAACACTCACTCCCTCTCTCTTCTCTCCACCGTCAGCCATTAAGGAGAATTCTCTCCATTTTCAAGCTTTTCCACCTCCATTAAGCCACCAATTTCCATACTCTATCAAATATACACCCTCCCAATTGTCTCTAGATGCAAAATTAAATGGAATTATCAAAGGAAATCGCTTAAAATGGGTTAGGTGAATAGTGCAACTTTTTCATTCAGGTAAGAATTTTTGAAATTGATATTTTTCCCTTAATTTGTAGGTGTCCAAGAGTAAAAAAATGTGGTCATTTGTAATTTTTAGTTATTGTATAAATTTATATGAATTTTTCTAAATCGAATTTGTAATATGCAGTTACCAAAATGGAGAGGATTCATGATAAGCACAAAACGAAGGTTTAGTTGGGCTTTGTAGAGTATTTTAAGCATGCTAGGTAAGTGTAATCAATCTAACTAGTGTATTTAGTGTATGCATTAAGTTAATCATAATGTATAGAAATGTGTAAGTGTATGTATATATAATAATTCATCATGTTTATGTATAATTAACATTTAAATTATGATTATAGGATAAATTGAGATATTAGTGCATGATGTAAGATGAAAGAAATGGTGTTAAATATGTGTGTGTATGTATGGCTGAATGGCCTTGTGTGTGTAAATGTGTGTATAGTGATATGTAAGTGTAATTCATTATGTAATGTCATTTAATGATAGATTATAAATTTTGAATTTTGTGGTAAGATGGAGTAGAATGAGTTGCATCAAATGCACATATGTGTGTGTGAGCATGGCCTATGGCCAAATGGCTATTTGGTAATGTGTATGGTTATAAGTCATGTAATATACATAATTGAAATGATTTTGGTGACTTGTGAATGCTTTAGTGTAAGTGATTTGGTGATACATAAAGCCTAATGTAGTCAAGCATAAGATATTTAGATTATTAGCTTATCATTTATGCTTGAATGTATAAAATATGCATCATGTGAGATATGTTAAACTTGTGCAATTATTAGAATGAATGAGATATAAAAAATGCAAGGTTGAAGTAATATTAAATGAAGGATATAGTTTGATGCTTGTAGTGTTTATGGCCAAAAAGGTCCAATAATTTTAGGATGACTACAGCTTGGTAAAAATGATGAAATATGTGATTTGAAATATGTTTTGACATGTGAGTTGTACATATAGTGGCCAAAATGGCTGAATTACTTTAAATTAATATATAAGCCTTAATATGAGCATGGAATTTATGGTATGTGCTTACAAGTGAGAAAATGAATACTTTGATACAAAAGTGTGCACGTAAGCATGCTATGAAATATGTGAGTGATTAAGCCATGTGAAATTAGGCTTAATCACCTATAAAAATGTGACACCCCCTACTAGATTCCTTAAGAAACCTAATAAGCGATACACTTCATGCCAGGTCACCCATCTGGAAATTGCTTCAGGTCTGTACTCCTCATTAATTACAATTTATTTATTCTTTGATTCGATATTGATTAACTTCTCAGTCTAATCCTTGACTAATCTTACTTAGGGTATAACAGACCTAAAAAAACATTTAATAGACTACCCACATGTTTCTAAAAAATTAGACAGCATAATAGTTACCCAGATGACATTATGTCAATTTTTCCCATCGGTAAATGCACTTCTAATATCAATGTTATCAATCAATCTCCTTCTAGACCATTATAGTCCACTCAACAACATGAACACATTTCAATATGCACTTACATATCCACAAGGCCTTAGGCCCAAAACCATAAGAAAACCACAGAAATAAAACATTCGAATAAATAACATATTTATATATATCAAACTGACACTTATATATAGACAGTAGTAGCTTTTAAGCTTATTGAACCCATAACTTATAGTGTTTATGTGAGTGCCTAATAAACATAAAAAAAATGCACAGCTATATAACCTTCACTATCTGTGCTACTACACTACACAATCCCTAAGGCTGGACTACTTATCTTTGTAACCTGTGTACCAAAACACTTATATGCTGAGTATAAAACTCAATGGTGAATTTAATTTATAAAAAAACATGTTACATTTCGGCACTCAGAAGTAGTAACAGGCTATAAATGTATAAATGCAATGCAAGAAATAAATTCATGCAAGTGACATTAATTCCGGTACTCAGTCTCCTAGTTGATTTAATTACAATTATGCCACTATGGTATTTTCCATCAATTTAAAAATTCTGTGATTTCACATCAAATCTGGTCTATACATTAATTTAATTTAATTTAATAGGCTCAACTAGATAGGCTACACTTAAGGACACTAGATCAAGAGGGAATTGAAAAGTTGTGCAATGGCACATATTGTAGACCCTGACCGTTGCATCGGCCCAATCTGATAGAAAGAATCAGTTCACCTGAACCTCCTAATACTAGATAGGGGATAATAGGATTAGTTTGTAAACCTCTTAAAATCCTAAATAAATTAACAACAAGTGACTTTATAGATAGCAAGGATTAGTCCATGGACCTTCTAATATCTAACATATCAACATCAAACATCTCTAATGGATAGCAGAGATCTATCTGTAGACCTCCCAATATCTAGCAAATCATCAACAAATATCTAGCAGTTGCTAATTCCTAGTAGATCGGTCAACCCATCTAGTGGGTGTTTAACTAATGGGCCATCTATCCTTATTTTATATATATTTACTTACTAATTGTCATTTTATAATATTTAGATTCCATTGACAATCAGTTAAGAATTTATTTCAACAGTCAAATTTTTACTCGGGTAGTTATGGGTCTATTTTTGTCCTACTAGAATAGATTTAGGTCTCTTTACTAGGTATTAATAAGTTTAATTTATGTCCAATTCATTTCATAAATCTAGTCCAATTACATGCAATTCAAGTACCATTTATGGGTCACTTTCTAAATGTTCAATTCAATATGACAATTATAGGTCACTTTCCCATTTTCGTATAGTGTTATAGGCATGTAACCACTATTCACTATCATCATTCCATGCCAAACAACTTGCCATTATAGGCCATCTATCATCTCACATTATACATCTCATAATGACATTCATATTGGCCTAAAATGCCATTCTCCATTTCATTATACACATGGTACAAATAATGACCCAAGTTTAGGCTATTTTAGGTAACTTTTGCCAGTGCTTTAAAAGTCTATTTACAAACCATTTTACACTCTAATTCTTAGTCATATTTTTCAAGCCAAGCTTATCATTTTACATGCCATATTTCCATTCATGAATACACATACTTCATTGCAATTTCATGCCATACATCATATGCTTATGACATCATTCTAATCATGCATATTACTTACCATAACATACCATACTTATCATGTTTCCCTATTGCACACATACCTCTCGACCATACATGTTTTATATCTATATACATGTATTTTCCATAGGTTGTCAAACATACATGTCATATGTTACCATGCTAACATATGTATATAAGTATACACCTTATGTCATGCATGCCATGCAATTACACAACCCATAAATGTCTCAACCACACATACCATGCCATGACACTTATACACATACCTTAGCCATACATGTCACAAACATGTACATGCATTATTTCACCAAATTCACCACCTATGCATACATTCCTATACCAACACCTAGTTCTATCATGATTCACACATCATATACAAAATATATATGCCATAAATCATACTCATACCTCTTGGCCACATGATATATTACCCCTGACCATGCCTTTCCTCACCATACACATATACAAACTATTAAATCCATAATATATGTATATGTCATATACAATTATAAACCATACATACACATGCCTTAACACCTCTTACACCTACACATAACCTCTCGACCCAAGATAAGCCATACCCTTTCATGAATTTATCCTATCAAAAAACCCCATAAATCACTCAACTATCATGGAATTAGAATAAAAATAAGCTTAGTTTGCAATTACCCCTCACATTACCCATCATAACCACAATTTCCATACATCATTTCCGCATAATTACACTTGAAATAAACATGGCATTCCTTAAATACATTAAATTCACATACCTACACTACAATTAGAGTTTTGCCTACACTTTGGCACTACTAATTCCCTTATTGAGCATTAATTCCTCCTGAGCCTACATACATACATCCATGGCGTACAAAAATCATAGAAAATTCCATAGACCTCCAAATAAAAATCTATGAATATAAGCACGCTTAGAATGATGAAATCCACTAGGAAATAAAATAAAAAGGGAAGAAAACTATACACACAATAACTTGAATTTTAGTCACCCTTTATGGACATTCAAGCCTGCAATGATTTTTCTTGAGTCCTATACTTGTCTATGGCTTCCTAAACCTTCAATGACCACTTCTAAACTCATACTTTAGAGCAAGAATGGTGGCTATTTGGGTGGCAAAAATAGGGAATTTTAGATGGAGAGGTATCAGAAGAGGGAGGGGGAAAATGGAGAAAAAAATGAGGTGGTGAGTGGACTTCTCCAAATGGATGCCTATGTATCTTCATAGCCCTTATATAGTAGGGCTAAGTGGCTCGAGTGGTGACACATGTCACCTGAGCCTTTTGAAAATACTCAATTTTAGCTGAAACTTCAGGAAATTTTTAAAATTCACTCGATCCTCTAAAAATTATCATGTTAGTTTTAAAAATCCTTGATTAGGCCCATTTAGGGCCTCGTAAAATTTCATGGTCAAATTCCATTGGCATGATAGTTAACTAGTTTCCTTGAGTTACAATAAAATATCAAAATTAAGCAAAATTATTAAATAACCTCAAATTTTCAAAATTCCTTCACTAATTGCCTTAGGGGAATTTTTGACATTAGGGTAAGGTATTTTTAGGTTCGTTCGGGCACATCTTAGTTAATTCCTTGCTAAAGTCCATCTGAGCCTATGGCCCATTAGATTTTGACCTAAAATAATTTATTGGCTCTACTAAATCTTTAAATTAAGTCATTTTCATCATTTTCAAGCCACTCAAAATTTCATGATAAATACGCCTCACCTCAAGCCTTGTGAAGGTGACTCGGCACTTTGAGCACACTTTTTGAGCCTTGGAGGTACTATTAAAGAGCCTTAACTTATAGGCATTATAGTTCTTCCCCTTTTAAGAAATTTCATCCTTAAAATTACTTGGAGCAAATAGATGCAGATATTGACTTTTCATCTGCTCCTTGGGTTCCCACATGACCTCTTTTATATTATAATGCTTCCAGAGTACTTTGACTAATAGAATAGTTTTATTTCTCAATTGCTTCACTTCTCGAGTTAGGATCTATATTGGTTCTTCATTATAGCTTAGATATAGTTATACCTAAAAATCTATCATTGGGATAACATGGGAATGATCAGATCTATACCTTCTGAGCATTAAAACATGAAACACATCATGAATTTGTTGTAGCTCATGTGCTAAGGCTAGTCTGTATGACCTAATAAATATGGGACTCAATTTCCCCTTTTTTACCAACTCTGAGTACCTTCTTCAATAGAGGTACCTTCAAAAACACTTTTTCACCCACTGTATACTTAATGTCCCTTCATTTCAGGTTAACATGAGACTTCTATCTATCAATTATAGCTTACAACCTCCCTATTATAACCCTAACTTTCACTTCTGCATCTCTGATCAAGTCAACCCCTGAGATCTTATTTTTCCCAACTTCACTCTAGCATAAAGGAGTTCTACATCTTCTACCATATAGTGCCTCATAAGGTGCCATGCCTAAAATGGCTTGGTAGTCCTTATTTAATGAAAATTTAGCTAAGGATAAGTACTAGTCCCAACTACCTTTAAATTCAATGGCATAGCTTTATAGCATATCTTTTAATACCTATATCACCCTCTCTGATTGTCCATCTGTCTGAGGGTGAAAGGCTATACTGTAAGTCAGTTTGGTGCCCAATGCCTGATGTAATTTCTTCTAAGACCTCGAAGTGAATCGAGGGTCTCTATCTGAAATAATAGCCACTAGTACACCATAGAGTCTCACCATCTCATCTATATATAGTATAGCTAGTTTCTCTAGAGAATAATCCATTATGATAGGTATAAAGTGTGCTGTCTTAGTTAGTCTATCTATAATCACCTACACCACATAACACTTGTTCCTAGTTATAAACAATCTCATTACAAAGTCTATTATAACCTTTTCCCACTTCCATTCTAGCATTGCTATAGGATGTAGCAATCTAGAAGGAACTTAATGTTCAGCTTTTACCTGCTAGCATGTCAAACATCTAGCCACATATGCTGTTACATCTCTCTTCATACCTAACCAATAGTATTGAGACTTCAAGTCTAAGTACATCTTTATACTACTAGGGTGTATAAAATACTTCATGTAACTTTTTCAGTATCTACATCCTCAAGTCATTTGTACTAGGTACACATAACTTGCCATGGTAATATAGATATCCATCTTCACTTAGTTCAAACTCTATTGCCTTCCCCTCTTTAATGTTACCCATAATCTATACTAGTTGTTCATCTTTATCCTATGCTTCCTTTATCTGCTATCTAAAATTTGGTTTGATCTACAGTTTACCCAAAATAGGATCTTCCCTGTGTACTATAGTCTAGCATTCATATCTTTCAAGGTTACCATAAACATCCTGCTCAGAGCATTTGCCACTATATTAGCTTTTCCTAAGTGATAGTCTATCAAACAATCATAATCTTTAATCAATTCTAACCACCTTTTTTGCCTTAAGTTTAACTCATTCTGAGTAAAGAGGTATTTCAGACTTTTTATGGTCTATGTAGATATAACACTTCTCACCATACAAGTAATGCCTCTAAATTTTGAAAGAAAAAATAATGGCAGCTAACTCCAATTCATAAGTAGGGTAGTTCCTCTCATGTGGTTTCAACTATCTTGATGCATATGCTACCACTTTTCCTTCCTGCATCAATACACAACCTAATCCATTAAGTGAGGCATCACTATACATAACAAAGTCTTTACCCTATTTAGGTTGAATCAGGATAGGAGCATCTATTAACATCTTCTTCATCTTATCAAAACTTTCTTGACATTTTGCATCCCATACAAACTTCACACTCTTTCTGATCAATTTGGTCATAGGTGCTGCAATCATAGAAAATCCTTTTATAAACCTTCTATAATACCTAGCTAAACCTAGAAAACTCCATATGTCTGTCACATTCCTTGGGGTTTCTCATTTTAATACAACCTTAACCTTATTGGGATCTACTATGATACCTTCTACTAATACTACCTGTCCCAAAAAAGTAACTTCATTCAGCTAGAATTCACACTTGCTTAACTTGGTATATAACTGTATCTCCCTCAAAGTCTACAACACAAACTTGAGATGTTGTTTATGTTCTTTTGTAGTATTAAAGTACACTAGGATATCATCAATGAATACCACAACAAACTGAACCAAGTATGGTTAGAATACCCTATTCATTAGGTTCATAAATGCTATTAGGGCATTAGTGAGCCCAAATAGCATTACTAGGAACTCATAATGCTAGTATCAAGTTCTGAAAGTTTTTTAGGAATATTAGCATGCATGATTCTCAACTGATGGTACTCGGATCTCAAATCAATTTTGGAAAATACACCTACACCTTTTAGTTGGTTAAAAAGATCATTTATTCTAGGCAAATGATATTTATTCTTCACTACGACTTTATTCAACTATCTATAGTCAATATACAACCAGAGCGACCTATATTTCTTCTTTACAAACAAAATAGGGGCTCCCCAAGGTGAAGTACTAAGTCTGATGAACCTCTTGTCTAATTTATCTTGAATGTCTATATATACATGCTTAGGTTTCAATCCACTATCATGTGCTTATGTAATGCATACATAGGAATGTGTAGATTCTGGGTTTATCAATACCAAATTTAGAATATCAAACAAGTTAAACATACCAGTAATGACATCTGGGGCTGCTGCTTCTTCATAGGCCTTGACAGTATATTGCCTCATTGATGTAGGAGCTTTTGATCTTGTCCCTTGAATAGCACTAGGTTGATTCTCTCTACCCTATCTCTATCCTCTACCTTAAGGTGTTACTGTAGATGCTTGTGTACGTGTACCCTCTATCTATATCTAGGGACACTCTCTTTAGTAATGACCCTTGGCACCACAAGTAAAATACTCTCCCCTTTTGGTATGCCAACACTGACCCCAATGTCATCTATTGCAAACAACCATAAAGTTAAGGGTACATTTTAATAGTTGTTGGCACTGGAGAACTGGAGGCTCAAGAGGGTGGTTGAAGGCTAACTATAGAAGCCTACCCAAACCTTTAAGATTAAGTCTACCTCTATGCATAGTATACTAATTGAGACTAAGAATATGCCTCTCTTTGTCTCTTACTACCACTTAGGACTACCTAGAAGTGAACTATCTCTTCCCCTGAAAGAAATCCCTCTTGTCCTGTACCTTTTCTTCCATGTTATATGCTGATGCTACTGATACTACAAAATCTATAACCCTTGCATTAGCTCTTTACATTCTTAGTTCCAAATTCAACATTTTCAAAAACCTGTTACATTTCTCTTCTTCATTAGGGATAAAATCTTTAGCATACCTTGCCAATCTAGTGAAATCCTTCTCATACTCTGATATTGTTTTCCTACCCTATTTTAGATCTAAAAACTCCTGCCTCTTTTTCTCTTTGTATGATTCTGGAATGTATCTTTTTCTAAACTCTTTTAAGAAAAACTCTTAAGTAAGATCTATTGCTACCTTCCTCTTCTTGATAGTATCCCACTAGTGGAATGCTCCTCCTAAAGAAGAGAAGTTGTACACTTTAAGCTCTCTTTTCCTGTGCACTCGAACTATTCTAGGATTTAAAGGATCTATCCAACCAGTACTCTGCTCGAGTTGCATCATCCTTATTTGTACCTAGAAACTCTATAGCTCTTATTTTTTAAGCCTCTCTAATTGGGTTTTTTGTGAAGGAGATGGTGGTGGTGGAGGTATTAGAGTTGGTGCAGGAGGTGGAATAGTAGTTATAGTGTTCCGGAGTAGATCCACTATCTACTTTAATAGCACTAGGGATGTTTGTGTCTATGGCTATTGCTATTATGTAGCATCACTAGATTCTATTATGGCTGCACTGCTAGCTACCTTCTGAACTATTGTAGGAGCATAACTATCCACTTCCTCTCTCTAATTTTCTAGTATCTGATCACTCATCTTGATTAACCACAAAAAAATAGGACCTATCAACCTCTTTGCAGTGTAACAATTTAGAAAAAAATAACCTTAGACATTGGCACTTAAGTAAAACGCCTAAGAACATATAACTAATGTTTTGATACTACCCATTGTGACACCCACTACTAGATTCTCTAAGAAACCTAATAGGTGATGCATTTCTCGCTAGGTCACCCATCCTAAAATTACTTCAAGTCTGCACTCCTTAACACTTACAATTTATTTACTATTTGATTCGATATTGCTTAACTTCTCAGTCTAATTCTTAAACTATTCTTACTTAGGGTATAACAAACCTAAAAAACCATTTAACAGACTCTCCACATGTTTCCAAAAAATTGGGCAGCACAATGACTACCCAAGTGACATTTTGTCAATTTTTTCCACATGTAAAATCACTTCTAATATCAATGTTATCAATCAATCTCCTTCTAGACCCTTCTGGTCCACTCAGTAACATCAACACATTTCAACAGGCACTCATATGTCCTATAGGGCCTCAGGCCTAAAACTATAAAAATAAAACATTCAGATAAATAGCCTATTTATATACATCACATCGGCACTTATATATAGACACTAGCAGCTTCTAAGCTTGCTGAACCCATAACCTACATTGTTTACATAAGTGTGTACTAAACATAAAAGAAACACACATCTATATATGCTTTACTATTTGTGCTGCTACAATGCATAATCCCTGAGGTTAGATTGTTTATCTCTGTAACATGCGCACCAAAACACTAATATGCAGAGTATAAAACTCAATGGTGAATTTATGTATAAAAAAACATGTTACATGTAGGCACTCAGATGTAGCAACATGCTATAAGTGTATAAATGCAATGCAGGAATTAAATTCATGCAAGTGACATTAATTCCAGTACTCAGTCTCCTAGTTCATTTAATTACAATTATTCCACTATGGTATTTTCCATCAATTTAATCATTCTGTGATTTGGCATCAAATATGGTGTGTACATTAATTTAATTTGATAGGTTTGACTAGATAAACTACACTTAAGGACACTAGACTAAGAAGGAACTAAAAAGTCGTGCAGTGGCCCACATTCTAAACCCCGACCATTGCACTGGTCTAGTCTGATAGCAAGGATCAATTCACTTGAACCTCTTAATACCATACATGGGATAATAGGGATCCGTCTGTAGATCTCCTAATATCCTAAACAAATCAACAACAAATAACTCTATTGATAGTAGGGATTAGTCTATGGACCTTCCAATATCCAACATATCAACATCAAACATCTTTAATGTATAGCAGAGATCAGTCTATAGACCTTCCAATATCCAGCAAATCATCAACAAATACCTAATAGCTGCTAATCCCTAGTTGACTGGTCAACCCTTCTAGTGGGTGTCTAACTACTTGGCCATTTGTCCTTATTTTATGTCCATTTACTTACTGATCATCATTTTATAATATTTAAAATCCATTGATAGTTAGTTATGAATATATTTCCACATCCAAATTTTAACCCGGACAATTAGAGGTCTATTTTAGTCATACTTGATAGTTATAGGTCATTCTCAAATAATAGTTTTAGGTCTCTTTACTAAGCATTTATAAGTCTAATTAATGTCTAATTCATGTCATAAATCTAGGTCTAGTTACATGCAATTCAAGTACCATTTATAGGTCACTTTCTAAATAATCAATTCAATAGGATAGTTATAGGTCACTTTCCCTTTTTTATACACTATTACATGCCCGTAGTCACTATTCACTGGCACTATTCCATGCTAAACAACTTGCCATTATAGGTCATCTATCATCTCACATTATACATCTCATAATGCCATTCATATTGGCTAAAAATGCCATATGCCATTTCATCATACATATGGTACAAATAATAATCAAAGTTTAGGCTATTTTAGGTCACTTTTGCGTATGCTTTAAAAGTCCATTTACAAACCATTTTACACTCCAATTCTTAGTCACATTTTTCAAGACAAGCTTACCATTTTACATGCCATATTTCCATTCATGACTGTACATACTTCATGCCATACATCACATGCTCATGACATCATGCTAATTATGCACATTACCTATGATAACATACCATACTTACCATGTTTCCCTATGGCATAAATACCTCCTACCCATATATGTTTTATAGCCATATACAAGTATTTTTCCATAGTTTGTCACACATACATGTCATTATTATCATTCTAGCATATATATACATGTATATACCTCATGTCATGGAAGCCATGCCATTACACAACCCATACATGTCTCGGCCACACATACCTTCATACCTTGCCATAACACATATACACATGCCTTGGCCATACATGTCATCATTATTTCATCAAATTCACCACTTATAGATACATTCTTATGCCAACACCTAGTTTTATCATGATTCACACATCATATACACAACATACATGCCATAAATCAAATTCATACCTCTCAACCACACCATACATTACCCATGACCATGCCTTTCCTCACTATACACATACACAAATAATTAAACCCATAACATACACATCATATACCACTATAAACTGTACATGCACATGCCTTAACACCTCCCACACCTATACACAACCTCTTAACCAAAGATAGGCCATACCTTTTCTTGCACTTCAGCCATTAAAACACCCCACAAATCACTCAACTATCATGGAATTAGCATTAAAATATGCTTAGTTCATAATTACCCCCACATTACCCATCATAAGCACAATTTCCATACAACATTTCAATAAAACTACACTTGAAATAAACATGGCATTACTCAAATACATTAAATTAACATATTACAAATGAATTGGTGTCTTGCTTACACTTTGGCACTCCTAATTCCCTTGTTGAGCATCAATTCCTCCTTAGCCTTTATACACACATCCATGGATTAGAAAAATCATAAAAAATTCCATAGACCTCTAAATGAAAATATATGAATATAGGAACCCTTAAAATGATGAAATCATATAGGAAATTAAAAAAATGGAAGAAAATTGCTGACACAACAACTTGAATTTCAGCCACCCTTTATAGACATTCAAGCCTTTAATGATTTTTCTTAAGTTCTATACTTTTTTATGGCTTCCCAAACTTTGAAGGACCACTTCTTAGCTTATCGAGATAATTTTTAGTGCAAGAATAGTGGCTGTTTAGTGGTGGCTAGGCAATAGAAATACGAAATTTTTGATGGAGAGGCATCGGGAGAGGGAGGGGAAAATAGAGAAAAAAATGAGGTAGTGAGTGGACTTTGCCAAATAAATGCCTATGTGGCATCATGGCCCTTATATAGTGGGGATAGGTGGCTTGGGTGGTGACACGTGTCACTCGAGTTTCCCAAAAATGCCAAATTTCATCGGTAGGAGAGTTAACTAGTTTCCTCGATTTATGTGAAAATCTTAAAATTATGGAAAATAGTAGATGACCTTAAAATTTAAAAATTCCTTCATTAATGGCCTCAAAGGAACTTTTGACCTTTAGGGTATGATATTTTTAGGTCCGTTTGGGAAAATCCTGGGTCATTGGGCACCTTTTTCGAGCCTTATAACTACTTTTCACGGAGCCTTGACTTACGAGCAATACAAAAAATGTGAAATAACATAATATTCATGATTCTTAGATTAAAATGAGTAAATTAAATGCAGGTATAATAGTGAAAAATAATAAAATATAAAAATAGCTCGTATAAGTGACAACCTATGAGTAAAAAGTGAATTTGTTACCAAAAAAAAGGGAAACCTACTTTCAATATTATCATATTTAACAAAAGTGCATTAGCCTAATCCACCATAATCCATTCCCTTTATACAAAGGAAGAAATGATTATGGATGATATAGAAGCACTATAGTTAATTCTAATATCTTGATTTATAAAAACTTATGATGAAATGGAGTGTAATTAATTTTCAAATCAATTTCATCTAAGCTGTAAAATGAGGTTTAATTACCCTGAACATCAATGACTGACTAACAATTTGTCTTTTTAGTTCATCTCTATCTAATAATTTGGCTTTAAAAGCCAATCATTAGAGGCATAACTTACTAATAAAGCTAAAAATTAGGCTCGTCAAAAAAGCAAACTATATAAAAAAAATGGGGATTGCTTGTTTTGAACATTACCATAATAATCTTCCAAAGGGTACTCTAGTTTAACAACTAGAGATACAAAAATCAATATTTCTACTTTAATTTATCCTTTTTATATTATTTCCTTTGGATTTAACTTCATGTTAATCTATGAGCATCATATTCCTTCATTTGGATTCAACTTTAAGTCAATCCATTAGCATCATATTTTTACCTTCCTTATGGATTCAACTTTATGTTAATCAATTTGCATATTTTCCTTGAGATTGAACTTCATGTGAATTCTTTATTATGTTTTCTTTCATTTAGATTCAACTTCACATAATCCATTATGTTTTATTCCTCTAGATTTAACTTTTTGCCAATCCATCATTATATTATCTTCTTTTGGATTTAACTTCACGTCAATTAATCATCATCTAAATTTTCTCTTCTAATTCAACCTTACGAGTAAGTCTAAAACTCAGCAAATTTGGTCAAAATAAGTCAAAATTTCTAAAATACTTTAATATGCACTACTTTACTTTTGCATTTTTATAGCACACACTAACGTATGGGCAACTGTAAATGCCCTACTTTTAAGACCTGTGATGATAACTAGAGATGGGCCTATACTACAACACATAGGATCCTAAACCTACGTCCTTAGAGACTAACTTATGACAAAGCCAAATCTAAGTCCATACAGACTATGTTCTACCCAATCAAATTTGAAAGGCATATGGGTCGTAACTTAATTAAATCTATTAAAAGCTTACGTTCGAATGGACTAAGGTATCATAAGAGTAAGTTCAAATAGACTTTTTGATAAAAGCTTCTAGAATCTTAGTCTTATTTCAACTCTAATTCTTAATCCTAGTTGGATTCCCCTCTTTTTAGATGGGAATATTGCCTTAAAAACTTATAAATACCCCATTTTTCATGGAAAAAAAGGGGGAGAATGATAATTAATTAATTCTAATTATCCAAAAAAAACCATAATTCTATGAGTCTAAGGTATGTAAACTCTAAAGTAGGATTTGCTTTAGTAATCCTTAAGCTTACACAAATAAATTCTTTCTTTCAAAACCCAACCTTTTATCTAACAGCTTAGCACAATATCTAGTTAAGTTATTAGGTTATTTTAATTGTTGCAATTTTTTCATTCTTCTCTATGGTTGCAATGTTCTCTAAGGATTAATTTGTTATATAATGTGGTCCTTTATGAACCCCACATCAATTATAGGAGTGAGGTAATAACTTATCAATAATAAACATTTATCTTATATGTTTTTTGAACCATGAATGTGTATTCTGCTTAACAATATAAGGTTGCATGAATAGTAACCATAAGATGTTTAAGTTTGCATAAAAGTATGTTTAATGTTATGATTATGTTATTTAGTTCATACGGCCTATGCTTGATAACAATTCTATATTTTACCTTTTGTATTTGATTTTAGCATTCATTCCTTACTTAATAATTCACTTACATTCATCTTTACAGCATGTTATGATATATTTACCATTATAATCAAGCCATGCACATTCTAATCTTTGATATGTGTGTTATTTGTCCTTCGAAATTAGTTTTAACTCCATATAGACTCCCTTTTTCAAGGATACGCAGTTCACATGAACGTGCATGATGAGTAATTGTATAATTATTAGGCCTATAAGCATGGAAGAAATAATGTATAATTTTTTGACACGTCACCATGTAAGTGTTAAGTAAGGGCTGGAAATATTTTTATATGAATAATTGCCATAGATATGAATTGTGGTTATAATACTTTAAAAAAATGTGATAAATTTTCATCTAAAATATTTGTAACATATTATTGGTGATATTTGCATGAGCTCTTACCATAAAGATCTATACATTTGCATAAACTTGTGTTTTCTATTTGTGGCATAGTTAAAATCCATACATGTGTATAATGTTTACATGATTGATGGGTTAATATTGTATATTTATACATAATTTGAGGTCCTTTAGGACTATGTAACATGATTCAAACCATTTTGTTTGAGTGAATACAAGTTAGTGACTTTGCCTTAGATATATGGTCCGAACGAATTAACATTCTTATCAATCGTCTACACAGATATAGGCTAAAGGCCATAAGTAGTCCACATGGACTTACCAATGTAAAAATGGGATAAGTCTTTATTTTACGTATATTTGCTTTGTTTTTACATATTTTACTTATTTTGCTTATTTTTTGTTGTAATAAGTAGCTTTAATTAACTTTTTGTATTCCTAAAAGTCAAGCTTCATGTCAATGATTTTTCTTAATAATTAATTTGTTTTTTTTTAATAAACTGGTTTTGGGTTTTCATTAAATAAAACTAATAAAAATGTATAACAAAAGGCCAGTCACCTAGAGATAGGAGTTGGGCAATTACCACCAATTTTTAGGTAATTATAGGTAATTATCAGGTTAAACCTTAATCAATGAATAACCTAATTTATGGATGTATAATTTATGTTTCTATTTTACTACATATTCTAAATTACTGTAAATTGCTTTTCCTTTGATGTAAAGGTGATGTATATGTTTTTTAATCATTTTGCTTACTTACATGGTATAGGATTGACAAAAATTAAATTTTAAAAGTATTATTAGGGCATAAATAAAAATTGATTACAAACCATTGCTAGGTAAAAGATCAATGGTCCTAGTGTAGAGCTAGAGGGTGACTCCAAACACTAACTGCCTTATCCTCAATACATCAAAAATCTATAATATTTGAATTATTTAATCACATTACTATATATGGCATTTAAATTTATTGATCGATTTTTTATGATTAAGGATGGAAGGGTGAGAGGTTACTTTGGTCGAGAGGTGCCTTAGGTTGCAAAGTGGGTGTTTACCATGGTAGCATAGGGTATTAAATGGGAAATGGTATGTTAAGGGTAGTATTATATGTGTATGTAGTGATTTTGATGGGAAAATGCATGTTGGCATATTTTCATTATGTGGCTGAGGCATGTATAAAGCATGGCAAGGCTTCATTTGTATGGTATTTGATATGTGTGTCTATAGGTATGCTTAAAAGATGCCATTATACTTGTATGTATGATTGATTGTGTAAGAAAGTATCCATATGGCTATTAGCAACCTTTGGTTAAGAGGTATGTGAGGTGAGTTAGGCATGATGTGTGTGTGTAAGAATGGTATAGCAATTTAAGCATGAAAAGTGTAATGTGAGATTGGTATGAAAAAGATGAAAATGTGTGGACAATAATGACATGAAGTATGTGAAAACAAATATAGAAATATGGCTTACAAAATGGTAAGTTTAGTATGGAAAGTGTTATATAAAATTGGTACCTAAAATGGCTTGAAAATGGACTTAGAAAACATAGGTAAAAAGGACCTAAAACTAGCTCAATTGGAATGGCATTTGAACCATATGTGTATGACATTTTGAGATGGCAATTCGAGGCATTATGGTATTAATGATATGACATGATAAATGGCCTTTAATGGCAAGTGAATTAGCCTAAAAGGATGCCTAGTGAATAGAGGTTATGGGCCTATAATTGTGTACATAAAATATGAAAATGACCTATAACTATCTATGGAAGTAAGCTAAAAGTTCATGCATTGTAAATGGCTTTTAGACTTGGATAAAATTGGAATTAAAATAATGGCTCAAATTACACCTAAAGTGGACTTAATTAGGCTTAAGTAAATTATTTAAATTGGCTTAGAGAAATAGACCTGTAATTGTCTAGGTCAAATTTTGACTGTCAAAATAAATCTAGAATTGATTGCTAATCAAAATTAAATAATATAAAATGATGATTAGCAAATAAATGGACATAAAACAAGTTCAAATAGGCCATTAGATAGACATCCACTGAATGGGTTGACCAGTCAACTTATTGGCATCTGCTAGATATTTGATGTTGATTTTCTAGATATTGGGAGGTTTATGGACTGATCCTTGCTATCCTTTGGAAGTGTTTGATGGTTATATTGGATATTTAGAGGTTTATAGACTGATCATTGTTATCCATTAAAGTTCCTTACTATGATTATTTGGATATTGGGTGGTCTACGAGGCTGATCCCTACTATCCACAATGTGATTGGTGGTTGTTTTGTTTTGTTTGAGATATTGGGAGGTCTATCAATTGATCCTTACTATCTCTTGTCTAGTATTGGGAGGTTTAAGTGAATTGCTCCCTACTATTAGACTAGGCTAGGCCAGTGGTCAGGGTCTAAAATGTAGGCTATTACAGAACTTTTCAGTTCCCTCTTGGTCCAATGTCTTTAAGTGTAGTCCATCTAGTTGAGCCTATTAAATTAAATTAATATACAGACTTGAATAATGGTAATTCACTAAATCATTAATTTAATTGAAATTATCGTAGTGACATAATTGTAATTAAATAAATTGAGAGACTGATTAATTAGAACTAGTGCCTCACATGAATTTAATATCTGTATTGCATTTATAGCCTATTATTGCATCTAAGTGCTTGGATATGACATTTCTTTATACATTAGATTCACCATTGACTTTTATACTCAGTGTAATAGTGTTTTGGTGCATAAGTTGCAAAGGTAAGCAGTTCAGCCTTGAAGATCATGTAGTGTAACATCATAGATTGTGAATGTACATAGATGTCTTTTTCTTTATGTTGTTAGTCAGTACTAATGTAAACACTATAGGTTATGGGTTTAGCATTCTTAGAAGCTGCTCATGTTTGAATATATTAAAGGAATAGGTATGATATATATAAACATATTATTTATCTGAATGGTTTATTTTTATACATTTTTTATAATTATGAGCCTGGGGCCCTATGTGATTGTGATATGTTGTTGATCTATGATGAGGTTTCTGAGGGGACTAGAAGGGTCTAAAAGAAGTAATTTGGTTAATAATTATTATAGAAATGCTTTTA
>CANXYI010204828.1:0-13369 GCA_948208565.1 Hura crepitans
TATCTAGATACATGTGTAATGCACAATTTAATGAATGTATCGAATGAAAATGATAAGTGTATGTAGCTACTTATTACTTAGTTTTCTCTATGTGAATGACTAATGTATATGTGTACCTAATTTTCTTTTAAATACATATGATTATGCCTTTTATGTGTATGAACTATGCGACTAATGATTGAAAGAGATGTGCTTGTGCTTATATGAATATGGTGCCCTACAAGTTTGGCTATTTAATGGATAAGTTTTTCGAAGTTCTTTTTTAAATGAATGAATGAGCAATCTAACTCTATCCTAGATGATAGATCCTATTTATAGGTGTATGTCAATGTTACAAATCCTTTGTATACTTGAGTTGTGTGAGCTTTATAACTAATGCTTGGATAAGATGCTCATGCTAAATGATGAATGAAATAATAATAATGCATGAAAGTTTATAGATGTGAATGAATTGATGTATTGTCAATGAGCTAAAGAGTGAATGGTTACTAACATATGTGGTATCAATTCTGCTTTTGAATGAACCGACACATATACAAAAGTATGAATGCATGTGGTGATTAAATGTGAATGTGTGTGTTATGAAAAAAAAAGAATGAGTATCTACTGATTGCATGCTTATTGAATGAGTTTAGTGACATTGGTGAATGAATGACACGCTTTTCTCTAAATGAAGGGATGTGGTAAGGTATGTGTTCAACTACCTATTTAATGGATAATAAGTTTGTGCATTTCATAAGAATATAGTGATGCATGTGCTTGATTCCTAATTCCTTCTAAATGAATAATAAATCCAATTTTTAAGTGAATATATCTTTCCATAGATGAATGAATATGCTTATACTAATATAGTAGTTAGTGTATACTTAAACACAATATTTTGTTATTGAAATCATCTTTCCCTTAGACTCATCATAAGAAAACTTGGGTGAAGGGGTGAAATGGTAAGCTAGGTTGGGGTGATGAGTAAGTTAAGGAAAGAAAGGGAGGTGCAAAGAAGCAGGTTAGGTTAGATGAGTATGTGAAGAGGCCAAAAGTTTAGGCAAAATGTTAATTCACTAAGGAGAGCATTTTAACATATGCAACTGTAGGATGAGTGATTATGGTGACCAAATGATAGAGCATGCGAATGTATGTGATTGCACATTATGGTACCATTAGTGTTAGTTGGTGTGAAGATTTTTCAACTAAATATTCTCTCGACCTTTAATTTTTTTTTCCTAAATCACTTTTTATGGGTTTTCAATCTAGTGAGTAATACTCTAATTTTTGCATAGACTACCTTCTATAAGTTTTCAACCTAGCAAGCCTTTATTTTATTTTTTGTATTCAGCTTATCCAAATGAGATGGAGTGAAACTCATTATATGGGATTAAGCTTGCAATTTCGACATGGCTTGAAGTTTATCATGTTGTCTAGGATTAATTGGTTTTAAACTTGTATATGGTTAGATGTTTCTCGAATTTCATGAAATTCTCCTTGGCATAGAGTTCTTTAAGAGGATAATTTGAAACATTATTACTTTGAAGAATATGTTGTGAAGAGCTTAAGGGTTTTTCTCAAATTGATAGATAACTTGTTTGAGTGCTTGTTTTGTGCCCCTAGTATATTGAATATATATGGAATGTTCATCCTTCTTCCCTTTCTAAATATTGTATTGATGATATCCCTATTATTAGCCAGTCTGAATTTTTTTAGCTAAATAATTTCTCTCAAGTTTCCTTAACTTTTTCCTAGGCTCATGCTCTTGGTTAATTAGCCTAGTGAGAATTATTTTTGTCAAGGTAACCAAAAATGAAAAAAATGAGAATGCTTAATTGTTTAAGGCTTAAGATGAATATATTTATTCTTATAGGTTTTCTTTAGTGAACTTGGAGTTTTAGTATTTAAAGCTTGCAAAACATGGATTTTTTTTTAATATGAGAAGGAACCGAAAGAAAAAGTTTAAAATGTTCAGTGTTTAGAATGGTTCGCATGATCTTTCACAAAGCTCTTTCTTAGAAAATGGATTTCGTGCTTTACTCTTTGGAGGCTACTAAACTTAGACTTCTCTTAAGATTGAAGAAAGGCATTCATTTGGGTTTAGTCTCTTATTTAACATTCAAGGATATTTTTCATGTCTCACAAGGAAAAATCAAGTCTTGAGCTTTGAAATTGTGTGTAGTAATAGTGAGACATTCTTTTGAAAATTGTGAAGCACTTATGATGATGCATGTGGATTAAGCTAATTTTCTTAAATCTCTTAACTCACATACAAGAGTACCATGCTATGCAATTAATGAAGTGAAAAAAAATGCTCATGTAATGTCAAATCAACTTTTTATTAAAAATAATAACTACTTGAATAAAGTAAAAAAGAAATAATCAAATAAAATTCCAAACCTATTCTTTATTGAGGTCTTCTTATGGATGGACATTATCAAGTCTAAGTGCAAGCCAAAAATTATTAAAAATTAATCTTGTTTCTTCTAAAAGCCTCAGGCCATAAGTGCGTGATCTAATGATGGGTCCTTTTTTGGGTTAGGTATTGCACCATGGTTTATAAGGTCTTAAATGGATTGATAGAGGGCTTTGCAATTTTTAGTAAGGAGGGTACTTCTTTGATGATATGCATAATATTAGTCTTGGTAATGATTTAGTAAAAGCAATGTGAATTGATGCCCAGGTATGAACAATTGAAGTAGGTTTCTTTCCCTCAATTCCTTGAAAATTATTGACAAAGGCTTGTATAAATATAGAAGTTTGTGAGGAATATTTCTTGGCTCAGTTCCTTACTTATTGCCTACCTCCTTAGTTAGGTTTATGTTTATTGGATTCCTCTTAGCATCTCATTATTAGGCCACTAGTCCAAACTTGTAATGACCTAAAAATTTCATCTTTTATGAATAGTCTTTCCTAGGATGAATCGTGCTCTTGAGATGTGAGATACACTAAATGGCCCTAGTGAAAGTACTTGTCAGAAAATAATGTTAGACAAAGTTTGAGGTTAATTAGAAGTCATTTAGTTGGTTAAAAATACAAAGAAAGATTTTACGGTAGTGTGTCATAAATAGTGCTAAAGGCAAAGTTGAACCATAAAAATATTTCTTTTGTGCTCAGAATGATTCGGGATTAATATAACTTAATACTAAAAAATTCAAATTAGCTTGTTGGCACTAGAATTAGAATTTTTAGAGGTTAGAAAAAATTTCTACTAAATCAAGTTATGTTAAAAATTTATTTTTTAATCGATTTTTCATGATTTTTTAGCACAAATTTTTATGGGCTTTTAGGGGTGGCTAAATAAAGGATTTTTAAGGATTCTTGAAAGCAAGAAAATAGGGCCAAAAAATGTTAAAAAAGGCTATAAATAGGTCAAACTTTGCTCAAAAGAGAGAAGAATCATATTTTTTTACCTTTTGCCAAAGGTTGTCAATGCCTCCCACAAAGAAAAGAGAGCTATTTTTGGCTCATTAAATCTAAATTTATGCCCATTTTCTTTCATTCAAAGCTCATGACCATCTTCAATTTGGGTAAGATTTTTCAAAACCTAATATTTTTCCTATGTTCCACAAGTTCCCAAGAGCATGTGTATGGTCTCGATTTTTATTTTTAAGCATTGCATGATTTTCTATAATTTTTACAAAAATCTTTTTTATTATGTGAATAAGGGTTTTCGATAAAACCCAAGATAAGGCAAAAGCTAAGGCATAGATGGTCCTCAAGGTTGCATTACAATCATTTTGGTATGTGTAATTGGATTAAATTATCAAAATTTGATTATGCCCTAAGATTTACATAAAATGTACATGTATAAAGATATGTAATTAATGCCATGTTAAAAGCAATTATGAATTTATTGGTGAAAAGTAGTATGTAAGATGTATAATTGTGATGTCCTTGTAGTTACAACATTTACAAATTTTGTAATTACAAAAATTAATAATAGTAAATAATAATTAAAATAATAAAAAAGAAGAACCCAATTTAATGGATTGGTTGGGTTGAGAGAAGTTTTGAGAAGCATCAAGAGTAAGATAAAGGATTATTAGCTTATAAGAGAGGAAAAAAACATGAGGGACAAAAAGAAACAAAATTAACTTTTCCATTCTCTTTATCTTTCATTTTGATTTTAATTCATCAGCTCAATTAAACTAGAAAAAAAAACTCTTTGTTTGCACCTCAACCCATCAAGCATGAAAGAGCAGAGTTTAGGTTGTAGTAATTAAATCTCGATAGAAGGAGATGGCATGTTTGTTGTTGAGAAACAATAAAGAGGAAACCATTCTCTTTATGATAAAAAGGGTATGATAGAATAAGGAAAATTCAGTGTATAAGCTCATGTTATTTTTAGCGACGCTGATGAGAGAAACATGGCAATAAGTTTGAGGCCAGAACAAATAGCCTTTGTCAATGATAGCAACATTTGTTGTTCAACCTAAAGGGGGAATTTGAAGAGTCCATTTATTTTGATGTTGCTGTTATTGAACATTTTAATTATTAAGGTTAAAGATGTAGCGACAAGGGAGTAGGAATTAAAATTGCACTAATTTGTTAACAACAACTAATGAATTTCTGCATCAAAGTGTGATTGGTTGTAACTGCTGAGTTTGTATAACAATAGCAAGTGGTGTTAGCAAAAAGGGTATACTACAATGGCTAATAAAAATTTTGCTATTGAAAACAAGAGAAAGGTGAAAGAGGGGATTAAGGTTAGGCTGGTTGAACTGAACAGCAGGTGGCAACTACTAGAATTTTACAATAGTGTTAAGCTATAATCTATTGTAATTGGAAGAATTGTTATGATCAGGTTTAATTTGAATTTTGGTAGCCAATAACTGTTAGAAATTTGTGATGAATTTTTGGGATTTAAATAAACATGATACATAGGTTTTAGTGGGGTTACCAACACCCATTAGCTTGTATCCGCTACAAGTAACTGCGATAATAGGAAGGTAGCAACACCAAGTTTCAAAGAAAATTTTAAAAAATTGCTACTATAGAGGGTAGCAGGTGGCTAGAACATTTCAAGGGAATATCCTTTTCCTATTTGATAGTAAATGAGGATAGGGCTCAGTAATTAGATGTGTAGATAAATCTATTATTAGTGGAGATACTAGTAAGTGGAGTCCGCTCTAAGTGGGGATAATAGCAAATTGGACCTACTATTAACAAAAGAAATCTTGAAGGCTGCCATATACAAAGTTGGATGTTTAGAGTTGAAACCAGATCAGGCAAAGCTATACAGGAGAGGAGACAAAAATTAAAATTTCCAAAAATATTAAATTTAAAAGAAAATGGCTTCAGTTGTGGATGGTGAATTTTGATAACAAGAGAAACAAAACACTACTATTGAAGGCAACTAGTGAACATAGAGAGGATGTTGTATAACACAATAAAAGAGGAAAGATAGGAAAAGAATATGTGCAGAGGAATACTGTGAAATATGTACTCCCTTACCTTTATGTTTCATTTAAATTTTGGAGCTAGCAAGGTTAATTGTTAACTATAAATTATTAGACTAATTCTTTAAGTAGAAAATGTATTCTAAATGATGTATAGATACATGAACATGCAATAGTTGTAATTCTCATGGTGATTGTTGTACATTTCATTAGAACATTAATAATGCAAGGTTAACGTTTAAGAATTTAGTAATATATGTTTGACGTCAACCGACTATAGGAAATCAATCACATTTAGATTGTGAATAGTAAATTTAAAGCGGTCCATTAAGAATGAATAGTAAGATCAGTGAAAGGAGATAATGTAACAAGTTCCAAAGAATGATTCTGAAACCTAACCATATTAAGCATTAGACACAATTAGTTAATTATCATGTGAATGCTATTAAAATAACTAGGTCCTAGTACCTTACAAAAAATAGGTTCTAGTACAAATCTATTTTAGGAATTCAATAGATTTATGTACCTAACAATTATGAATTACAATACACTAGTCATACTATAGCTCACAATATAGTCCCTATTGCATAGTATCAAGGATGCTTTAGTTAAGCTTGATACATTAAGGATAACCTTGATAGTTAGTAAAGAACAAGTTAATCTATGTTAAGAATAAGAAGAAAAATAAATCAAATATATTTATAGATGGAAGGGGGACGAACTAACTCCATATGCAGCTAAGGTAATTTTATTATATCTAGACCTTTCTTAATATAATATAGTTAAGCAACTAATCCTAAAGTTTGTATCCGATACGATTCAATAGATGGTCATAAATATTTCATACAATAGTAGAATTTTATCAACTAGAATACAAAAAATGGTACAAATAACTATGATACAATCCAGATATGAACTACATAAGTTATAGCAAAAATAGCATGCATATTGTATTATTATTCACTGAACTAGTATGTAGATTTCCTTATGACTTATAGAATCAGTATGCATGTTACATCATAATTTATAGAAATCACATGTGAGTTACATTATGATTATAAAATTAGCAAATATGTCGCATTATGACTTCTCACATAATCACATATAGCAGTTTAAATCCCTTAGTTAATTTATTTTACATAAACATTAAAAAATCAAATTCAACCACTTAAGAGTAGTCAGAAAGTAGTTAAGAAAGCCATACAAGCAGACATAGAGAAATCAAATTATGAATAGTGAGAACATTTCAGTAAAGAATAATAGTTCTCAAAATATACCAGTAATATTAGTTATAAAGTCAATATTAAATTAAAATATAGAAAGACACTAGTACACTTAAACTCAAGAAATATAAAGTTCAGAATCGAGAGCCTAGGGTAACCACTTCATAATCTAGGTTTAGGTAGCTTTGGCATGCTAGAGAGGGATTATTATGCAAATCTATGATAGTTATCATCACGACATGAGTGCCATATAAGCTATTTACAGTGACAATGGCTTAGGCCACAAACATTATCAGCTTTCAGAAATTTTTCTACTTTACTAGCTTACATTTATTAGCTTACCAATCCATTTATAGTTATCAGCTTACAATTATCAGCTTAGCCATATGAGTTATTTACAGTGATAGTGGCTAAGGCCATAAAAATTTTTAGCTCATATAAATTTATTAGTTATCAGCCCGTTTACCCTAACTTACGATTATTCTGGGAAAGTGCTACTCATGGTTCTAGATAGACTCAATAGACTAGATTTTATTAAAAACTAATGAATTTAACTGAAATAAAGATAATTAGTAATTACTTGTAAATCATATTGTAGCAATAAATAAATTGACATCTAGTTAAAAATGTGGATAGGTCGTAAGTGAATGTAAAAATATAGTTGCATTATTGTCATTATGCATTTCACTTATATCATATTATATTTACATGCTTCTATTTATCAGCTTAGCAAATTAAACATGCTCAGTTAACATATAGACATGACATATTAATGCGATGAGTATGAAATTACTAGCATTTGAGAGATGGTAAAATCCACATGTTAGTTTAAAATTTTTAGTTTACATACATATAGTAAGTTGTATCAACAACACATATTTCTTTCCTATTTACAAGCAGATTATCCTAGTTTTTAATTGAATTATCTAGAACATGAGACATGGACATATTAGAGTACTACTGAGTGTATTTTGCTTAGCGCATTGGTTTTTGCCTCTCACAGATTACAAGGATATATAGATGATAAAGAAAACATGGCTTGCACCAGAGGCACCTGAACAAGCATTAAGACCCGAAGTTGTCTGAATTAGTTGTATATATAATTCTTTATTTTTGTTTAAAAGTTTTTAGCATTTAGAATGGCATGTATAGATTATATTAAGTCATAGATGTATATATATCTATTGTAACTCAAAGTGTGAGTAATTAGAGTACTTGAAATGTGTTTTAGCTCACAGTTTTTATACACCATAAGAGTCATATAAATTGAGATACATAAAGATGTAGGAGTTTAACTAAGATAGATGTATGATAGTAGGATGGCAGGCTAAGGGGTGACTGACATATAAATTTGATACAGTAATGTTAATGCAATTGTTTGATGTTGTCATAGTACGTGATGATTAGAGGATTGATTTTAATAAATATACTATTTATATAATTGTTTTTCTGTGGGGAAATTTCTTTTATGGGGTGTCCAGACAACCGTTATGCTGCTAAATTTTAGTCTAACCATTTTTTAATAAAATAGATTTCTATAGAATGACATAGTCATAAATAAGTTTGTCTAAAACCCTTCTTTCAAACCTCTTAAGGGAATCATTAACATTAGATATAGGCATAAGCTCCCTTGTAATACCCTCTCTTTTAGATAATTAATAGTATTTGAGGAGTAGGTGTTACAATTGTGGTATCAGAGCAGGTCTTACAATTTTAAGATTGTAGTATCTGTACATGCCAATTTTATATAAGACTATGGTTAGATCTTGATGCTTGTGCTGCCTAATTTTAGCCATTTAATAGATATAGAAAAGGTGCCATCAAACTCACTTTAGATTTTTTACAATGTTATGAGTAAAGTGGTGAAGGAAATTATGTTCCTTCTTTAAAGCTACTCTTAGCAGCATATTCAAAGTTAACCTTAGAACATGAGATATTTTATCAATACTTTACTAAGGAATTTGAATCCATAGTGGGAGTTATACCTTTGAATCACCCCTTATCATTCTCAATTTTAGTTTCAGCACAGGAACCCTTAATAGTTAAAAAGGGAAAGTATGAAATCAGAGTGGTAAAAGAGGAAGGAAAAAAAACTCAGTAATGATTACGTTTTGGTAAGAATTGATGGACATGGTATTTGAATAGTTATAAAGTATTCCCAGTAATAGTTTAAAGTAAGTAGTGCAAGTGCAAGGAAAGCATATCAATAGTGATAATGTTTATTAATGACATATCTAATCATTCCAGTTGAGGAAGAGGTTGGTAGGCATCTAAGAGGGATGCTGCAGACCTTGATAAGAAGTGATAGTATGACAAGTTAAGAGGTGTAACTTTTGGATGAAAAGGGTTCTTAAGAGTTTCCAGTGTGAATAATGCCACCCATCAGATTGGTGTAAGAAAGAAATAGTTTAAAGAAGCAAGTAGATATCAGGATAGTCCTAATTTGGTAAAAAAGAAGAAGAAGAGAGAAGTAATGTTAGCAGATGTATTATCCCCCATATATGATCAATGTTAGAAGTGAAGTATAGAGTGTATTCAGGCACTTTTCCTAGTAAATGGGTGCACAAAATTAGAAAATTGACAACGATAATTACACCAAAAAGGTAAGTTCTACTTGTACAAGAAAGATGTTACAATTATGATAACCTTAAGAGTTAGAGGCATATGTCCTCATGAAAAGAGTTGGAACCAAATTAGTATAGGCAGATAGAACTATTGAGAAGTTGTGATTGCCTAACTAATTAACACCTTGAGAAGGCTCATATTCTAAAAACTACATTGAGTAAGGTTATAGATTACCTAACTTTATAGCTATAATAGATTCTTTTAATTACAGGATGTTAGGAGTTAATGGTATTATTAATTAGTCGAAAGTAAAGTTGGGAGTGATGGAAGACAAAAGAATAATGACAGAATTCAAGCAATTCTTTTTGTTCAACCATGTACTAAATGTTTAGGCAAAGAACCTATGAATATCAATTGTTATAAGCCCAGCTCAATTGAGAGAATGACATGAAAGCTAAAGAGATGAAATGGACGGATGTCTAAATTAGTGTGACAAGCCCTAGTGTTTAAAAATTTTTGAGTTAAAGGAAAATAGGCAGTATAAAAAGAATATAGCAGCTCTTGTGTAATAAATGAAGAGATACTACGAAGTATCTAGCATAAAGATATGATAATGGTGACTAGAAAGCTAAAAATGGTACATAAGCAAGCGAAATAGATGTTAGGAAGTAACCTTAAACCTCAGACACCTATAGGGTTATTTGGATCAAGATAAATCCTTACTTAGAAGGGAGGCTAAGTTATCAAAAAAATGACTGATAGGGTCACATCATACCTTGCAAAAGAGGATGCAGTTTAAGTATGGATGAAATAATAGATCCAATTATCATAACTTCTTTTAATTATAATAAATTTTCCATTAGGAAGTTAGTAGAGTTATAAAATTGTAGTTTACTCTCAAATTCTAGTAGAAACCTTATAAAGCCTTCAGTAATTAGGAGTCTAAGGTATATACTATCTTATAAGAGATATAATAGATTAGCACAGTAATGTATAAGAGGGTGTCGCCTAAGCTTGCAGGAGTCCATGATATATCTAGGTAGTATTACTATAAGTGCATGAACTTGACCTCATATACACACCTTGTCTCAATAGAAAGGCGAGGACTCATATTAGACTTACTTATAAAGGAAAGCTTATAGTCATACAAATTGGCATAACCAAAAGCATAAGAAGCAAAATCATTTCCTATGTGAGTGTTATAGTATCAATATAAATAGTGAAAATCATACAAAAAACTGAACATACTTGAGGTAGTAATACCTTAGTTGTCCTTTCTAAGAATGTATCTTTATTTCATGAATGAAATATCATAAGTGGGGGAGAGTTGTAATGTTTGCATAGTTATCACATTTACAAATTTTGCAATTACAAAAATTAATAATAGTTAATAATAATTAAAATAAAAAAAGAACCCAATTTAGTGGTTTTGTCAGGCTAAGGGAAGTTTTGGGAAACATTGAGAGTAAGATAAAGGATTATTAGCTTACAAGCGAGGAAAAAGAAACATAAGGGACAAAAAGAAAAAATTAACTTCTATTCTCTTTATCTTTCATTTTGATTTTAATTCATTAGAATATTTAAACTAGAAACAAAAAAAAACTCTTTGTCTACACATTATGCCATCAAGCCTAAAGGAGCAAAGTTTAGGTTGCAGGAATTAAATCTCGATGGAAAGAGATGGCATGGTGGTTGTTGAGAAACAATAAGGAGGAAACAATTTTTTTTTACAATAAAAGATGTATGACAAAATAAGGAAAATTCAATGTATGAGCTTATGTTAATTTTAATTACACCAATGGGAGAAACTTGGTAACAAGTTTGAGGGCAAAAGAAACAGTCCTAGTCTATGATAGCAACATTCATTGTTTAGCCTAAGTGGGGGGAATTTAGAGAATCCATTTATTTTGATGTTTTTGCTATTAAACATTTTAATTATTAAGGTTGGAGATGTAGTGACAAGGGAGTAAGAATTAAAATTGCTCTAATTTATGGACAATAGGTAATGAATTTTTGCATCAAAGTGTAATTGATTATAGCTACTAAGATTATACAACAATAGCAAGTGGTGTTAGAAGAAAAGGCATACTACAATGGATGATAAAAGTTTTGCTGATGAAATCAACAAAGGAAAGGTGAAAAAGGGGTTTAAGGTTAGGCTAGTTGAACTGAACAATAGGTGGCAACTGCTAGAATTGTACAGTAGTGTTAAGTGGCAATCTATTGTAATTGGAAGAGTTGTTGTGATCGCGTTTGATGTGAATTTTGGTAGGTAGCAACGGTTAAAAATTTGTGATAAATTTTTGGGATTTAAATGAATAAGAAGCAAAAGTGGTAATAAGGTTGCGAACATATATTGGCTTATATCACCTACAAGTAACGGTTATGACAGGAAGGTAGTGACACCAAGTTTTAGAGAAAATTTTAAAGAATTACTACTGTAGAGGGTAGTAGGGTGGCTAAAACATTTTGGGGGAATATCATTTTCCTATTTGGCAGTAAATGAGGATAGGGCTTAGTAATTAGATGTGTAAATGAATCTACTATAAGTAGAGAAAGCAATAAGTGGAGTTCGCTACAAGTGGAGACAACATCAAATTAGACTTGCTATTGACAAAAGAAAACTTGAAGGCTACCATGTACAGAGTTAGAAGTTTAGAGCTGAAATTAGATCAAGCAAAGCTACACAGGAAAGAAGACAAATATTAAAATTTCTAAAAATACTGAGTTGAAAGAAAAATGGCCATAGCTGTGGATAGTGAATTTTGATAACAACAGAAATGAAACACTACTTTTAAAGGCAACTAGTGAATACAGAGATGATCCTACACAACACAACGGAGGAAGAAAGATATGAGATGAATATTTGTAGAGCAATACAATAAAGTATGTACTCCCTTACTTTCATGTTTGATTTAAATTTTAGGGCTAGCAAGGTTAATTGTTAACTATAAATTATTAGACTAATTCTTTAAGTAAAAAAATGTATTCCAAATGATGCATAAATACATGAACATTCGATAATTGTAATTCTCATAGTGATTATTATACACTTAGTTGGGAATATTAATAATGCAAGGTTAGACCTTTGAGAATTTAGCAATTTAGGTTTGATGTCAGCTAGTTATATGAAGACAATCACATTCAACTTACAAGTAGTAAATTTAAAGCGATCCATTAAGAATCAACAATATGATTAGCGAAAGGGGAGAATGTCACTAGTTTTAAAGAATGATTCTTAAACCTAACCACACAAAGTATTAGACACAGTTACTTAATTATCATATGAATGCTATTAAAACAACCAGGTCCCAGTACCCTGCTAGAAATAGGTTCTAGTATAAATCTATTTTATGAATTCAATAGATTTATATACCCAGCAATTATGAATTACATTACACTAGTCACACTATAGCTCATAATATAGTCCTTATTGAATAGTATCGAGGATGCTTTAGTTAAGCTTGATGTATTAAGGATAACCTTGATAGTTAGTAAAGAACAAGTTAATCTATGTTAAGAATAAGTGGAAAAATAAATCAGATATATTTATAAACAGAAGGGGGATGAACTAACTCTATATGAAGCTAAGGTAATTTTATTAGATTTAGATCTTTCTTGATATAATATAGTTAAGCATCTAATCCTAAAGTTTGTATCTGATATGATTCAACATACGATCATAAAGAATTTATATAGCAGTAGAATTTTATTATCTAAAATACAAAAATGATACAAATAATGATGATGCAGTCTAGATATGAACTACACAGGTTATAACAAAAATAGCATGTATGTTGTACTATTATTCATAGAACTAGTATGTAGATTTCCTTATGATTTATAGAATCAGTATGTATGTTATAGCATGAGTTGTAGAAACTGCATGTGAGTTGCATTATGATTATAGAATCAGCATATATGTTGTATTATTACTTCTCGCATAATCACATATAATAGTTTAAAACCCTTAGTTAATTCTATTTATATAAACATTAAAGAATTAGCTTCAGCCAATTAACAGTAGTTAGAAAGTAGTTAAGAAAACCATACAAACAAATATAGAGAAATCACATTATGAATAGTGAGAACATTTCAATGAAGAATAATAGTTCTCAAAATATCTTAGTATCATCAGTTATAAAGTCATTATTGAATTAAAATATAGAAAGATACTAGCACACTTAAACTCAAGTA
>CANXYI010204849.1:0-11923 GCA_948208565.1 Hura crepitans
ATTGCTTAAAAATGAGGCTTTTAAAGAACCCCATAAGGAAGTTAAATTTGTTATTTTGGAAAGGAGGAGGGAGAATACAACGATGTACCGTACCCTCCCATAAAAGGCTTTTCCCATCTCTCTCAAGTGTACAAGAATTCCGGTTCCCAAATTTCTTGGCCACGAGACTTGCTTGGCTTAAAGATGCTGTGCGCAGTTTCGTTCTGAATGAAGCAAAGAATGCTCTCCAATCATCAAGTTTTGCACTCTGACTCTTCCTATCCTCCCCTTCAGCAGCTCCAATATTTTTTATTCCCTCAGCGGAGTATATCGATTCTGAAATTATCCTGTTTGGATTGTCACAAATACAAACCTTAAGGCAATCAAAATATGCACTGAAGTAGAAAAGAGCTTCAATGAAACGGTTTATAAAAGAAGGCGAGGAGGTGTCAACCTCAGGCTCAGATACCGCCATTATATTTGGATTGAGATTTCTAATTACTTTCATCACAGGTAAGCACATGGATGCATGAACTGTTTTAGCAGAGGACTTAGTAAACTTTTCTCCAGCAATGTTCATGATTTCTTCAGTTGACAATGCTTGACCTGCCCATGTTCGTTTCTCGAACTAATATTTGACTGCTTAATCTGAGGAGCTCAAATGAGGTTGAAGGAGGTATTGCTTTTCCTTCTCGGTTTGAACATCCTGAATGTCATTATAGATTTGACCAAGCATTGCAATTTCCTCATGACTTAATTGAAATGGTGGAAAAGGACATTGGGCATTAAATTATTGAGAAGCTCATGTTCCAAAAATAATTGCTGCTGTGATATTAGTTGCTGATGCTGCATGAAAATGAAACCTTCAACGGTTGCTGACTTCCCCAATCTTCAGCTGCTTGACAATGCTCGTGTTTTTTTCCTCCATTTTGTATCTCCATAGAATTACGTTGGATTCCGCCAAAATTTAATTCCTCAAAATTAGCTATTCTCTTGAATACAATAATAAAGTCATTTTTATATGCATTAAGTTCCTCAACTATCACTTCTCTTTCTATTGAATTCTTGCGTCTATCAATTGGAGACCGGATACTTTGGGAATCATCTAAAGAAAAGAGATGCAACAAGCCTTAATAAAGATCAAAAGATCAAAAGAGATTTACATAAAAAGTTGCATATAGAAAGCAACAAGCCTTAATACAAGAAACATAAGATTTGCAGCAATATCAACAACAAACAATACGGGAAATTTTTTGAAACTGGCCAATGTTTTGTTTAAACAGAGGCTCTAAAGAAATATTATATTGAAAGTTCAAGTAAATTGCTTTGGAAAGAACCTCCAAGCGGAGAGAGAATACAATGGTGTGCCCTTCCACCCAAGAAGTAGGCTTTTCCCATCCACCTCAAGTGTGCAAGAATTCCAGCAAGCAAATTTCTCGGCTACCAGATTTGCTTGGCTTAAAGATGTTTTGCTCAGTACAGACTCTTCCATTCCGAAACGGGCAAAGAAAGCTCTCCAGACGTCAAGTTTTGCACATCGGCTCTTCCTTTGATCCCCTTCAGATACTACAATATTTCTGATTCCAGCAGCTATGTACGATGATTCTAAAATTATCCTGGTTGGATCATTGCCCATACAATCCTCGAGGCAATCAAATAATGAGCTGTCGTAGAAAAGAGTTTCAATGAAACGGTTGACAAAAGAAGGCGAGAAAGTATTAAGCTCATCCTCAGTTACTACCATTATTTTTGGATTGAGATCTCTAATTACTTTCATAACAGTATCCAGTCTATCTGGCAGCGAGATCATGCCCCTCAGTGAATATGCACTGTAGACAACTATTGTTTCTCCAGCATGCAACTCAAAAAGGTTTTCTCGGAGATGTATCATGTCTGAGACCATAATCAACTTGAAAGAAAAAGGAATGCTAAAGCTGTGGGCAAACCTTTGTAACCTTTCCGGTCTCTTCAATTAAGCATTTCTTACTAGTCCCAATGGCGGTTATCTTCAAAAGCTCGAGAGGGCGAGCAGATTGAGACACCAAAGCTTGCATCAAGACTGCCCATTGTATTCCCATCCTTAATCCTAGATCAATTACATGTAGCCTCTTTGCGTTTGACACATTTTCTGTAATGGCCTGGATTCCGGCGAAGTGTGCAGCCTGAAACAATGGAATTTTCAAGTAACAAGCCAGCATGACGGGTGTTGAATCCATGATTTCTTCATCAATATTGATAGACTGTAGTCTGTCCAAATCCTCTACTGTAATTCTTCCTGTTTCTCTGTTAATCCTCTCTCGAAGAGCTTTAGAAAAATAATATACTATTCTTTCAACTGCATTTCCAGTAGACGAAGAAGAGGCGTCACATTGGTCTAATAATATGTTTGCACAATCATATTGTTTATTGCCTACTTTCTCGGCAGACGCGAGGAGGAGTTCAGCAACCTTCACCTTTTTGACATCCTCTTCTGAAAGATCTAAACAATTGCTGAGCAAAGAGGAACAATCCACTTTTTTTGTACAGGACTTAATAAATCTTTCTCCAGCAATCTTCATGATTTCTTCAGTTGAGAATCCTTTACTTGCCACCTTTACACTCGGTCTATCAATTAATCTCTGAGCACTGCTGAATTGTTTAAACCCCTTATCATAACCTTTCAGGTGCTTATCAAACAAAGTCGAAGAAAACGAATTTTGGTTTTCCTTCTTTGGCGGAAAAACTTGAATTTCACCAAACTCGATGGGAAGCCCATGTCCAAAAAGTGATTCTAGTTGCTGCTGCTGGGTGAAAATGGAACCTTCTTTTGAAGGATCATCCTGATAGACATCATTATCAGCATGATGGGAATCAATAGGTGCCGACTCTCCCCAGTCTTCTTCTGCTTCACAATGCTCTTGTCTTCCTGCTTTTTGTATTTCTATACTCTCAGAACTTTGATTCGTAGAACTCAACTTGTCTTGGACAAGGCAAAAATTTAATGCCTCAACATTCTCCATCTTGCATGTAAAATTACTCGCAGCTTGATTTCTATTTCTGCAAGGTACGTGCAATAATAGTTTTTATACAATCATTTCAGAATGTTATTGGACGAGAAATTATGATAATATTTAACAAAAATGATCTCAGTTTTCTAGGCTGATGTACAGTTTCATAGTAGAAAGTGCGGAGCGAAATTGATATAACCAAAGTATCCACGTTCAATATATTTTGATAATCTGATAGCCAATCTGACACATAATAATTACAAAACAGAAGCAGGAATTAGGATTCGACAATGCAATTTTGATTTCTTACTTTGGAACCTTGAACAGAATACTTGGAAGTTACGAAGAAATGCACAACATCTAAAACTTGTTCGCATGCGTAGCATCTGAAACTCATTCTCTTACAAATCTTGTTGTAAGCTCGTTAAGTGTAAGCCTTTCTCTCCAAGCCCAAGTCTATGCTCAGCCCAGGCCAATTAAATGATATGTGCCAACTTGAGCTGTTGTGGTGGTACCGACCACTACCGACTGTTCAAAAGGTGTTCTAGCACTTCAGCAAAGAGAGAACCAGTAGGAAGCAAAAGTTTGTTGACCTCATCCAATAGCTCGCTGCCACGTAACTATTGACGCGTTAGATGACGTGTCAATTCAGCAGCCGAAGTCGTTATCTCCCTCCATACACCGGACCTCCCTTTCTCTCTTCTGTTTAAAACAGAGCCTTCCATTTCGTGTTTTTTTTGCTGGTCGCATTCATATTTTCTGTATCTCATCTTATCTACACCATCCTTAAATACGGTTTCTGCATACCCGGCTGTGGGCTAATCGGCCGGTGGTGGTGGTCCCAGATTTGCTTGGATCGTCGATCAGAACAGGTGATCTAATGGCTGAGGATAAATATAATTTGAAGAATCCAGCCGTGAAGAGGATTTTACAGGAGGTGAAAGAAATGCAGTCTAACCCCTCTGATGATTTTATGAGTCTGCCCCTGGAGGTTCGGTTTCAATTCCTCTATTGCATGTTCTATATTTTTTCTTATACATTCAACTTTATTTTTTTCTTATTATTTTTGTGTAAGTGTTGGGTTTATATTTATCTATTTCTTTCTGAATTCATTGAAGTTATACGCGTAATTGATTGTTTTTATTCTGATGTAGGAGATTTTAGGGTTTTGACGTATATATGTACAGCCTCATGTTTGTAGATCGAAAATTTTGTTCCTATTTGTTGTTGAATTTGAATTACCTTTAGCTCTTCAATTGACTGCGGAATGGTGCGTAGATTTAAAGAGGCTTTTATTTATAACTAGCCTCCGGGTGATGTTTTCACTTTTTTGAGGATTAAAGGTTTAGAATTAATCAATTTGATATTCCAGTTAAGGCAGAAGTCGTTTGTAATTTATGGACGATTTCTTCTTTGAAAATCTTAATGCAGTTTGGGCATTTTTGTCGCTAGGGTGAATGTGATTTTCAAATCAGGCAGAGGGCTTCAGCCGCAAGCTCAATAATGGCTGTAATTTTATCGTATGTCAAGTGAAAGTTCCCAAAAAAAAATTTATACTGTATTTTTGTCAAACATCCGTACAATTCTTGATTTCCTTTATTTCTGTTTTGGGCAATTGTAGTTTACTGCCTTAGCTTTCCTGTTCAATGTTATACTCATTTTGAGTTTTTCTATACACACACTTCGTGCTATGCGAGAGGTTTTATGCTTTTGAATTATTGTTTTCAGGAGAATATATTTGAATGGCAATTCGCCATCAGGGGCCCCTCTGATACTGAATTTGAGGGTGGAATTTATCATGGACGGATTCAGTTGCCTGCAGAATATCCGTTCAAGCCTCCTTCATTTATGTTGTTGACAGTAAGATGTCACCTCCATTAAGATTTCCTGCTATTCTCTGAATATACAATGTGTTAACTAGGGGTTCTGCTCTTTTCCAGCCAAATGGTCGCTTTGAAACCCAGACAAAAATATGCTTAAGCATATCAAATCACCATCCTGAGCATTGGCAGCCATCATGGAGTGGTAAGCTTTGCTTTAGAAGTGATGTATTACAGTAAGGGAGTATAGAATTTATATATGGACATTCATATTGTTAGGCCGCTTCTAATTTTTTTTTTTTGTTATATTTATTTTAAAAGAAAAAGGGAGGAGAAGAAATGAACAGAAAACGTAGCTTAATGGAGGTTAGCTTTGAAGTTTAGTGAAATTGACTGCTTTTAGTTTGCCTGGCTATCCTCCTCGTTCATGTGTCTTTTCTGCACTTGGGTTTTCAGCATGTGCTGATATTACTAAATCTTCTGCTTCTTTGTCAACGTGGTAAATGTGACCAGTTGTTTTTTGTTTTACAATTGCATGTTATATGCCTATGGTTGGCCGATATTTGGGCCTGGGGTGAAATAAATTGGATTAATTATAATGTACTTGTGGCCAATTTCTGTCATAGTACCATACACTCATCATGTTCCTTCATACTGTACTGATATGGTTCTGAACCTTAAACCTTAAGATGCACGCAATGTGGTATATGGACTAGGGAACAGAGGGATGGGGATAAAGAAAAAATGAATGCTGGTGCCTGGTACCTGTGTTGCTGTTGCAAAATTTTAATTGTATTCTTCACTTAGAATCCTTTGTGCTAGTTTACCTGTTTGAAAATGGCAAATTATGGTTGTGATTTGCATTATACAAGTAGTGGTATTGTTTAAACCAAATGGGATATATGTTGAATCCATTTGCATATGGCTAATGTCGCATGCATTTGCACATTTTTCTTGGCAGTACGTACGGCTCTGGTAGCTCTTATTGCATTTATGCCTACGAATCCAAATGGTGCACTGGGTTCCCTTGAGTACAAGAAGGAAGAGAGGCGTGCTCTGGCCATCAAATCTCGTGAAGCAGCCCCTAGATTTGGGACTTCCGAGCGGCAGAAACTCATTTATGAGGTTGTTTTTAACCCCCTTAATTCATGGTTATGAATTTGTACATTTTCTTTCTTGAATGTGTGTTGATGAGCTTGTCGATGGCACAGATCCATCAGTACATGCTAAGCAAGGCGCCACCTGTTCCTCAACCAAGTCTTGCTAAGGATTCTGAAGAGCAACCTGCCAATGGGGAGGGTGAAGACCAGTCAAGTTCGCAAGGAGGAGACACAAATGCACATATTCCGAATGCAGTAGTTGCTGAGAATCCAACAGCAGGTGATAGGATTATTGAAGAAGTGCCTGAGGCTCCTGTCAATTTGAATCCCGAAGACACAGGAGCGAGGGCATCGAGAGATGTTTCTGCTAGAGTTTCAAGCAAGGAGATGCTGCATAAGCCAGAGATAGCCGTTCAAAAGCCAGCTGATGATCGTTTGTTTACATGGGCTGCTGTTGGACTCACCATTGCTATTGTGGTTCTTTTGCTGAAAAAGTTCATGAAATCCAGTGGACATGGCGCGGTTTTCATGGATGGTTCGTAAAAGTAATGTTCACCTAGATTTGGGCTATTTATGTTTTGAGTTGTAGAGAGAAAAAAAAGTGGAAAAGCAAACAAAGGTGCAGCCAAAGGGGAATGCTCTACCAAGATTTTCATATACATTGCTATAATTTGTAATATATCGTAATCTTCTTGATATGCTTGATGATTGTAATTAATAATTTAGGAGCGTGGATGCAAGTTTTTAAGTCTCGTTGTGCCTATACGATCAATGTCCAAGATATTATATTGGGGTCTGTCCAGTCTGGAAGGGTTAGCAAGGTGATCAGATTATATAAGCTTTCGTTGAATTTAATAATTGCTTGATTTAATGTCCTTTACCATTTTTATTGGACGAGATGGGACCGCCAACAATTGGCAGTTTTTCTTGGACCAGTTGATTTTATGTCGTCTTTTATCGAAGCACCTGCCTTATGTTCAGGCGATCGGCTGATTCTGACTTCTGAATGATTGCTTTGGATTTTTCGAATATTTTTGCTAGCTGGCCTCGTCCGCCGCTCGAGAACAAATATACGCCAATATCGTCCAACTATTGTAGGGCACATATTGTTGACTTTCTGCTCCAAGACGTTCCTGTGAAGAAATTTTACGTTGATATTCTGTTCCAAGACGTTGCTCCTGTAAAGGGAATTAATATGTATACGTGTTTTCTTTCGAAGAGTTCCGACGTACGGGGAAATCTTATGTTCCATAACAAGTAACCGTGAACATAGATAGAGGGGGAAAGGGGGGACAATTTAACATTTACAAAGAGGACCACTTCAGACTTGATGATTCATTGGTGGAGGGATGCATTTTGTCGAGCTATGAGGAACGAGAATTATATAGCGGTGATTGGCTATTTTACGATGATCCAATTTTCAGTATTCTTAATCCTTTCCAATTCCATCATGGCCGGATCAAGTTGATGAGGTTCAGAAAGGAATTCAAGAGGTGCTTGAATCCAAGAAGGAAGAACAATCATTTTCCTTAGCCTCGTTGAGATCCTAAAGAATTATGTTGCCTCTGTTCTTGATAATCCTTTCCATTTATCCTTCTCTGGCTTTCTGGCGAGGAGGCCCAACAAGTGGAGCTCGCTGAATTCCTGTTGGCTACTGCTGAGAAAGTAGGCAATCAACACTCGACCATTTGATTGTCCGAGCAGTTTGCTGGATTTTTCCAAACTCCAGTATCCCAGCGTGTTTTAAAGGGATTCCCCTTTACCAGGCAGCACAGTCGACAGGAGTCCAGTCGTTATAGAAAATGTAAGAGAGGTCTCAAAATCAGGAATGGACTGCAATGGAGTGTTCTGATGCAAGCTTTAGCAACTCGATTGAACTGTCCTCTCAAGCTTCTCTAGATGACATGCTGCGGGATTTCTTTAAAACAATCAATCAAGGAGACGGGTAAACGGTAATAAGTTTGGCGTAACGCATGAAAATTCCCTTTTCTTTTAAGACAGTTATGGTATCAGACTTGCTAGATATTAAAGAAGAACAATTTGAGATAGACAGTGAGGAAATAGTAGCCGTTTACTCAGAATATGCATAGACAGCAAGATCAGCTTGGTTCTGTAATGAGAGTTACCGGCAATATCAGACCAAGCATAATGATGGTAATCGAAAGAGAGGTGAACCACAACTCATCTGTTTCCATTGGCCATTCATTGAAGCACTTTTTCACTTCAGTGCCTATTGTGATTGTCTTGACGCTTGTATGGAGCAAGATGATCCAAATAGGATGACCATGGACTCATTGTTCTTGTTGTGGCTACCGGAGGAAAGGATAGAATATTGGCAATGTGAAAATTATTGATGTTTGGAGGACTTCCTTTCCCCTATTTGATATTAACTCGTATTTGTGTCGAGCAAACCCTGGTGATTGCTAGATTTGGATGAGAAAAAAGCTTGATTTTTGGGTGGAAAGGTACAACAATTCTTTCTATTTCTAGTTGGAACTTTATTTGCTAAGAACAAGAAGGAATTTGAAGTTGTGTAGCCCTCAGAAGATCCGAATCCACTTTCTTCGTATCATTACCAAAATTAACTTAATGGATTCTAAATTTTGAAGTTTCCATTTGTCATCATGCTGTAGATGAAGCAATATCTGGTGGCTATCCCGAAATTAACTATTATCCTATAAGGCCATTTTTACTTCTTTCTATCCAGAAGGCTTTTTTTTTTTTTTTTCCTTTTCCATAAAATCCTTAGCTGATTTTTTTTTTCCTTGAATTATTTGTAGTAAAAAAATTTTCTAAGAAAAAAATTGAAATTCTATTCGTGATTGCTAGAAAATCGAGATTAAGTTTTCAAAAAATTTCTTAATATTCTCTATTCTAAAGTTGTCTCCGAAACCATACCAAAACAATTTATATTTTCCAACAGGAAGTTCCAATCGTCTCACAGTCATTTCTTACGTGTAGTTTGATGCAGATCAGGAATTTATAACACGAGGGGTTAAAATCAAAATGGATTAGGCCGATTTAGAACATAGCAGCATGGTTTGAAAGGCAGTCCAAATTTCAAGCCCAATTATGTTTTAATCAACTCGCAAATCCAAAACTTCAAAAGCTTTCAAGCCTCATCTCCTTAACACCTTGGAATTAGATGGACTCAACTCCGCATTGTAGATCGTCTCTTGAGTTCACCCTGCCCACTATTTTCATAGTCTTCAAATTCGATGCTGTTGTATTGCCTACTTGCCGCTTCTGCAGCTTCTTCTTTCTATAAGCTTTCGTACATGATTCGACTGCGAAAGACATTTCTCCTCTCAAATATGTGAGAGATTGGAACTACTTCGATTCTTCTCCCGGATACGGCGTGTTTGAACAAGATTGCTAATTGGCGCCGAGAGAGAAGCCAGAACACTTCTTTTCTCTCACGAATTTTATTTTAACCATTTCCATGCCATCGTGCTCCACAATCCATAAGGAATCGGTGAATAGATTTTGATTAACTGCATCTACAAAGTTTCTTTTCTTTGATTACTGTGTTGCCAAAGAATCCGATTTGGCGTACTTTGGTTTTGATTGGGCATAAAATGTTAAGGACATGGATGGAGAATTTAGACAAAACCAAGAAATCAAATGTAGACGTATTTCTTAGCATTAAGCTTTTGTTTGGTTGCTTGTTTCCCTATATTCGCCGTCTGGTGCTATTAGGAAGATTCTTAGTTACTTTTAATACTCAGTTTTGCATAGGGAAGTCCTTGTTTTCATAAGTCAAAGCTGCCTTCACATATTCTTGCATTGCATGGCTGCATGCTTCGTGGATAGATACATACAATCCTTGTTTAACTTTCTATATTGTTTGGAGGGACTCTCAGTTGATGACAAAGTTGGAAAAAGTAAAAAAAAAATTAAAATTAAATTATTTGAAAATGAGCTTTTCAATCTTGTTCACGCTGGCGACGAAGAATCTCATGTTTAATCACCTACATATCATCGTTCACATTCCTTGATTCCTGGACGGACTTGGTCGCCCAACTCCTTCATGCGCTTGAAAAGTGATGCAATTTTCTAGTTGGAAAGCAGCATAAGATTTTCTAAACAAAGGAACTGTACCTATTAAACCAAGTTGAAGACAGAAAAGGTCAAGGATAGCTAGTGATCATGGCTTCTGTTGATAGATTATCCACAGAAGAAATCATGAGGTTATCAATAGAAAGATTCAATAGGATATCTTCTCAACAACGTATTGACCTTTCCACAATTCAAAAATTCTTTGATCCAGCTCAGTTCGTTCTTTCAGACGAGGAGATCAAAGACGCGGAACTTGCACTTGTACTTATAGCTTCTGCTCATAAGGTGAGCAACAAGCACTTTGATGATGCAAGAAGATTACTCAACTTGTGTGATTTCTTATCATCCCGTAAGGGAAATTCAGTTCAAAGAGTTGTTCATTATTTCGCCAAAGCTCTTCAAGAGAGAATTGCTCGAGAAATGGGGATAAACTCATCGAAGGAATCAGAAACTAAAGAAAAAAGGTTGTTACGTATTTCCAAATTAATAGATGGTGTAAATCCTGCTCTCATTTCATGTTCTTTACAACTTCCCTGCATTCAAATAGCTCATTTTGCTGGAATCCAAACTGGTATAGACAGTCTAGCCTCAGCAAAAAGAGTACATTTTGTTGATCTTGCAATCAGAAGTGGAGCTCACTGCCCAGTGCTGATGCAAGCTCTTGCAAATCGACAGGAATGCCCAGTTGAGCTTCTAAAGATTACTGCAGTTACAATACCAGAAATGAAGCAGAAAATTGAAGAGATTGGTAAATGTTTAACACGTTTTGCTGAAACCATAAATTTACCCTTTTCATTTAGCGTTGTTATAGTTAAACACATCAAAGAACTCAGTGAAGAAATGTTTGAAATATGTTATGATGAAGTCATTGCCATATTTTCCCGAAGTGTATTGAGAAATATAAAAGCACTGCCAAATTGCTTGCAGTCTCTTTTAAGAGTGCTGAGAAATTTAAATCCATGTGTGCTGGTTATTATTGAACTTGAAGCAAATCACAGTTCACCAATATTCATTGATCGCTTTCATGAATCACTACTTTTCTATAGTTCATTTTATGGCTGCATTGAAGCTTGTGTTAAAGAGGGACATCAAAATAGGCTGCCATTAGAAGCATGCTTGGGAGAAGAAATTAGAGATATCGTTGCAGCTAAAGATGAGGAAAGAATTTTCGAGCACATGAAGATCCACGAATGGAGAGCTTACTTCAGTGGGTTTGGGATGGTAGAAACAGAAGTTAGCATGACATCTTTCGATCAGGCAGAACTATTGCTCAAGAATTTCACTAGTGGGAAATTATGCACAGTTGTCAGAAATGGTAAATGCCTTGTGATTGTTTGGAAGGGAACTCCACTCCTATCAGTTTCTGCTTGGAAGTTTCAACAACAGCACTCAGAAAGTAGTTGCAGCAAGAAATCTAAAGGTTGATCTGTTGGTGTGCCATCCCAGGTCTGTTAACTATCAAGGCATCTTTCAGCTTTCAGCCTAATCATCCTCTGCTCTTTTCTTTGATGTATCAGATACTATCCCTGGCGGACTCTAAAATAATGTCATGTAAACTGTAAAGAAGTACGTCGCATAGGACCATCACAGGACTTCTCTATGACCGTTCATTTCAATTTTTTCTGTTTTTATTTTTCTCAAATTAGATAATTAATACCAAACACTCTCATTCTTGCTTTGTTACCTTTTTCTATCTTAAGCTACTGATTATATATTTACACATACACACGGCAAGAATTTGGACAAAAGTACACAGTTACTTTTGGCATGAATGTTGTTTTGTGTCGAAGTTTTGAAGCCATCCGATACAAGCTATTTTCAGAAAATACGACGACCTGCTGCGAACCTATATTTATGGCTGAGAATGCTGTTTTCCGACTTCCCAATGGAAAGATTTCTCCAATACAAATTTCTTTTTCTTTCATCAATGTATTACCAATGAATCTCATTTAGGGTTTAATGTTCTAATATATGGCTT
>CANXYI010204976.1:0-13546 GCA_948208565.1 Hura crepitans
CTAAAAAGAATTTTGAGTTGAAAATTTCCTCTTGTTCACGCCTTTAATTAATTCCAATAATCCCTTAGTTATGATTTTTATTAATTCCTTCTTATTATGTATGCAATTTAATAATTAAAAAATTCATTCATATTTAAGCACATTAGCAAGTAATTAATTACATTCAAATTAAAATTCAAATAAATATTAAAAAATTAAAATAAATATTTATCCATGAAATAAGATTCAATTAATTTGGAAACTTTGGTTCCCTTGTGTAATTATTTATAAAACTCAAATTGCCAAATTAATTTTATTGTAAAACCATTTATATTGCTTCCTTAATTTTGTTATTTAATAAACCCAATTATATGTAAATTCATTTTACATGGTTATTTTCCTTATTAAGTGGGAAAAATTATTTTATTTGCCATATTATTAGGGTAGAAAAAAGATTAATTGAAAAACCTAATTGACAAACCAAATAAAAACCTAATTAACAAACCAAATAGTCTAACATATTAGTTTATACAAAATAAAAAACCTATCCACAGTCAATAAATTAATCTAACATATTGCTCATAATTTTGTTGATAGTTAATTATTTATTTTTTTGTTCTCTTGATGTTATAAATATCAAACAATAATAATCCAATTTGTGTCTAGTCTTTATGGATGATAATACCTTATGAATGATATTGTTGAAAATTTATTTCATGGGTTGTAATATGAAAAGGTTTTATTTTTTAAATGGATAAACCAAAATTCATAGTTAATCGATTGAAATTGATGGTTAAACTGATGTTAATGGATTAATTTAAGTCTTAATTTTTATAAAATCAAAGTTAATGGATTAGTTTTTTAAAAATAGTGTATGGATAGTTAACCGATCCATGCTTATCCCTACTCATTACAACATACATGGAATTTATAGGGAAATTAAAGTGAAAATTAAATAAGAATTACAATAGAAGAAGTCTACTACAGTTAATCTAATGAACAATATAATCTTAAGGTTAATAAAAAAAATTAAGGAATGAAATATGGGTTTTACTCATGTTCTAGAACTTTAAAACACACTAAGTTCAATAGAATACAAAAACATAACAAAAAATATAGCAAAAAAAGAACACAAAAGTGAAGAATTCTATTGATGAATAGATGTTTGCGTGAATATCTATTCATCACCTTTCTAGAATATGTCTTTAGATGAAAAGAACACTAGAGCAAAGTGAGAAAACACGTAGAAATTGAAATAAATCACAAATAAATACTTCTAATTCATTAATAAAACCCATTTTTCTTATCAAATAATGAGATTAAATAAAATAAGGTTTATTAGATCTAAAAAAATTAATTTTTAATGTAAACTTAAATCCCAAATGAGGTCATAACCTAAGGTTCAACCCCTTACAACATGAGGGATTTCTTTCACATTACATTGTGAAGCATAATCAATTTATTAATCAAAAGAAACAAAAATGAAACTTTAAAAGTGAAGAAAGAATTACAGTAAACAAAGAAGAAAGAAGAAGAAGAGAAAATAGAGAAAGGAAATGCCCCTGATATAAGACACCTATGAATTTATTATGAAATATTTTCTTAAGAAGCAACAGTATCTCAAAAAAGGATCAAAAACTAGATTTTGTATTTGAAAATGTTCTTTTCAGTAATCCATGAAGAAGAAATGCCTAAATAGGTGGAGTTTGGGTTACTTTTTGCCTTAAAGAGGGTGAGATGTCACCTTTTCATGAAGATATGTGTTTGTAAAAGGGGAACTTTTAAGGTTTTAGAAGTTTTGAGTGACATCTGCACAATCGTCTAGAATGTTTGTGTAGACATTTGAATGTACACTTTATTTATGTATTTATTTTATGAAAATTTAAATTAAAAGATGTCGGATATCATAATTTGTCTTGGGTTTATGAATAGTTTGGACTTGCTCTTGAACTTTTTTAAGATTGTCTTCCATGTGAAAATAGTATTTTCTAGGCATTCATCATATGAAACTTTTTGCACTAAGAAGTATTGAAAACCTCTGTATTTACAATTACCTAAGCAATCTCTATTTTCCTATCAATAAATTTTGAACTTTAATTATTAATTCATAACTTGGCCTCATGTTTAATTGGATTCACTATTTATTTTCCTTTATGCATTGATTCTATCACTAACTCTCATTGATAAAAAAAATCTAACTCAAAATCTCATACCCACTTCCTATAGTGTAAATTTTAGTTATTTCTTGACATAGTTTAGTTATGTTTTCTTCATTATTCCATGGATTTTTAGTTAATTTTTGTTATCTCTTTTAATTTTCAATTGGGCGTTAGATATTAATATGGGCATATTTTGATCAATTTTAATTGAATTTCTCAACAAAGTGCTAAAGACTGGATTTACAAGCAAATGGTTTGTTAAGTTATAAAATTGGAAGAAAAAACTTTTTGCAAGTTGTTAAGATTTTCACTACTGTGAATTTATTTGGAGAAGATTTCTATTAATTTTAACTTTGACTAGATTTTTAGTTTTTAAAGTTACTAGTTACCTAATTTAGGACTCTTGATTGACATATTATCATCCCTAGCCATCTTGACAAGGAGAATATATTATTTTCTATTTTAGAAAGCATGAGAGAAATTTTTAGAGCTTTTAGGTTGAAATTGAAGATATAATTTTAGAGTTTAGATTTTGTTTTTTTTTTCAACTCTATTTTTCAATTTTATTGTTCTTGTTCTTTACCTAGAAATATTATGAATAGTTACTTTTTGTTAGAAAAGAAATGAAACCTTAAATGTGATGGATAATATTAATTCAATCTGATGCATTTTTAGTGTTGATTTCATGGAATTACCTTTTGCTTAATGTTTATATTTGAACTATGGAAAAAAGGTCAAATTTGTCCTTAAAGTGTTGAAACTATTATAGATTTACCCCTTAAGTATTACTTTGGTCATATTTACCCACACCATTAATAAATTTGGTAAAAAATTTAACCCCTCTTTTACTAATAGATTCTAGATAAGCGTATTCTAAATTGATCAATAGAAATTGTTTTAGGATTTCTTATCTTTTGAGATTCAAGGTGGTGTGAGCTATGTCAAGTCCTTGATCATTTCGAGTTGATTAATTTAGAAAACCCAAGCATAAACAAACATATAAATAGATCAAAAGAACAAGTGCAAGGAAATGTTGTGATTTTACACGAGTTGATATGATACACGCCTTTATGGCATCATTTGTAATTTAAATAATCATAATGTAAAAGATGAGCAGTGTATAAGCCTTATTTCTATGTAGGTTTTTAATATGGCTTTAGGATAATTTGGCATGGCAAATAAAGGACATTAGTGTATTTGTAAAAATCTTAATATAGCTGCTACAATTTTGTTTATTCGATTATTTTAAAGTGCCAGGCACCATCCATGTACTTTTTAGGTAAGATGATAGTTTAAAGGTATTGTTGCACCATATAGTTTTAGGCAAGATGATATTTTAAAGGTACTTTTGCCCTATATAGTCTTGAGTAGGATGGTCTTTTGAAGGTATTATTGCACCAGTCTCTATCCAAGCATGGGAGAGGACTTTAAGAAGAAATAGGCTAAATTATAGTAACTAGAGATAAGATAATAAAAAGGCTTTAAATGTTTTGATTTAATGAATATTAGAAGTTCCTTAATGTTTATGTATGATTTTTTATGACACAAATACATTCACACACTATTTCACTATCTGTAATAATTTGATGCCATGAATGTATCATATCATACATACATGATTAACATAAAATGAAAAATGCATGTCTAGACAAAGGGATCTATGATGTTTTCTAGTTTAGAGGGTTTTCGATGATGAAACATCAAAGATTTGAAAAAAAAAATATTTGAGAGGAGCAAAGAAAAAGCTTAAAGATCAATCAAAAGAACCTTAAAGCCTTAAAACAACTCCAAAAGATTCTTTGAACAAACCTTTCAAAAAACCTTATCTAGATGGCGGGGTGGTCATTTGTAAGTAATTGGGTAGTCATATGGTACAGTCCTAAAAATTCCAAATTTTTTATTTTTCTAAACAATAAAGGGACCTTTTGTGGTCCTATGTGTCTAGACAATTTTTTGGTTTTTGTCCCTACAAAAGCTACCTTTGTTTATTTTGGGGGACTTTTTTGCCCCTTTTAGCAGAAGACTCTTAGGATTTTCTCTCCATCCAAACATAAAAAATATTTTCTTTTTCATAAAAAAACCATTAAAAAGCCTCTATTTTTTTCTTCATTGAAAGCTTAACCTTGGCGAATATTGAAGAAAAATCATCCCTTGAGGTACTTTCTTGAGAAAGCTCTTATAAGGAGCTATCAGAATACTTTTTTTTACCCTTTTTTTTATTCTTCTTGTTTTTTTTCATCTTTTACATATTTTGTTTTTCCTAGTTTTTTCTATTTTTTTTATTTGTTAGATATGTTATCCTTAATAAAGTATGAATATATCTAAGGTTCTATTCAAAGAACCTATATTTATTTTGAGAGGAGAGATTTATTTACTATTTGTATTGTTTATTTTATTTTATAGCTTTATATTATTTCTTTTATTTTTTCTTTTTTGTTTTTGAGGTTTTTTGTTATTTTCTTATTCATTACTTTTTGTTGGATGGTTGATTATTTTTGAGCCTATGATACTTGATGATAAAAATTGTATTTTTGATGTCCTTTATGTAGAGTTTGTCCATTTTTTCAAAAATAAGAGGTCCTATATTGTTATATTGCCTTTTTGTTGTTAGTGTGACTTTTCATTTTTTTTCATGTTTGATTATGGTTTTTTATGTTGTTTTTGATTTATTTTGTGCATGTTTTGTGTCAAGAATGCTATTTTAGGTGCTGGATATGCTTCTATTTGGATTTTTTGGGTAAAACCTTGCTTTGGAACTATGTTGGAGATCTAAGTTTTTTTGGGCCATATGTCTATGTGGACATCCTCAGATGACCATGTGATCATCCTTGATTAGCTCAAACCTAATTTTTATTTTGCTTCTATTTGATGTTCCATTAATCATTTGTTGTATTTGATGATTTTTTGGTTTTATGGGAGGCTAAGATGAGCTTTAGATATATATTTTTGTGTATTTTTATTATTTTCTAGTATGTAATTAATTTTTAATCTAGCTTTTTGGATTAATTGTGTAAGTTTTTCAATTGTAACCAATTCTGAATTTCCCTATATAATTCCATGTATGTTGCAATAGGTTAGTTAAAATGATTTTTGAGCTGATTAAAAAGAAAATGATCACATAAAATTGTTTTATAGAAAATAAGAACTTTATTGCATAAAAATAAAAGTTTTAGGGACTAAAGTTCCAAACTACCAAAATAGTTTTAATTTGGTAAAAATGTTGTGTTTAGTTAATGAATATTTTAAAATATGTAATTTGAGGACTAAAGTCCTCTAATCCCAAAATTATTTATAAATTAAGAGAATAAATGTTTAAATAAAAAACTTTTTTATTTGATAAAATATTTTAATTGGTAAAATTAGTTTGGAACCAATGTTCTAATAACCAAGAAATAACTTTATGAGAATAAAATGTTTTAATTAATAAAAAATGATTTTGGGACAAAGTTTTATATATCCAAATAAAAATGATTTTTGACCATTGTCCTATATTTGATAAACTAGCCTGATTTCATGTATGTTGGATATTCATTATTTATTATTGATATATATCTTCTTTTATTGACTTTTAATAGAAATTTATTCACTTTCAATATGTATCTTCCTTTATTAACTTTTAATAGAAATTTATTCACTTTTGATGTCTAAAGGTGTTTATTTATTTAATTCATAATAATCTCATGTTTAGGGAATTGATAAAAATTAGAACTATCAAGATGAAAACCAATATTATATGGCAGGCATGAATAAGAGAGAATTCCTAAACATGGTACGTCTTTTAGTTTACTTCCTAGATTAACCACCTGGGTGGTGACTCACACTCACTAAAAGGTAAATTGCCTTATGAGGGACACTTAAGCTCCCATTTTTGAGTCAAATTTAGGACATGCCTTTTGGAGGCCTGTCTCTATCTAGCCAGATCTTGATCAAGGTACCCCTAGTTGGTGACTCCACTGGGGAACCATCCTCCATGAGAATTTTCTTTAAAAGTGCCTTATAACTAATAATGGTCAAATATCTATTTCTAAGGATTATCATTTCTCAAAATTATATATCACATTTATAAATTGTGTCCTTATTTCCTTTTATGGCATTCTAAATCTTGTTCCTATTTTCTCTCAATTTAGGGAGTGTTAGGGATGACAATCACCAAGTTTAAGCCTTGTACCTAAATGATATATAAAATGGTGAACTAGTAGGTCTTTATTACTTATGTTTGGGAAAACTTATTAGGAGAGACCCTATTTAGAGGATAATAACCTTAAGAATAGACCATACCACAACCTCATATAGTTGGCATAGATATACTTCCCCTTAGGTTACTGCAATAATGTGCATTTATATGTGATGTGGACTTTTGTTGTGAGATGGATTTCAGTTTTTTGTAAAAGACATGGTTTAAATCATTTGGCCTTTTATGATTGGGGTAGATTAAACTAATTTTTTTCTTTAAATGATCAAAATTCATCTAACAATAGCTATCAAAACTTTTGTGTGTGCTTAGAATAAGGAGTGTTATGCTTGATTTGAAATCATGCATAATTCATGTTCTTACGTTCCCCATTAATGCTTGAATAATGCCCAACTAGGATAGTTATGGCTAGACCACATGTGTGGGAGTAATAGGGTATGATAGAACTTGTATTTGCTTATTTATGATGCATTTCATGCATACATGCATCAAGTAATTCAATTATTGTCATACATCATGCACTAATCCCTTATGGTTAAAAGCTATTCACGTCTCTCCTTTTAAAGCCAGTCAAACTGAATTGACTAAAGACTTAACCTAAATCTCAATCCTTAAAAGCCGAAGGACAAGAAGGAAATTAGAGGAATCTTAAGCCATTCCTATTTAATTAGCCTAGAAAGAATGAGTTAGATAGAATAAGGCAGGAGTTTCCACCCAATCGAAGTAGGGAAATACCTTGTAGGGCTAAAATGAGAGAATGGTTCATAACTCTTTTATACCTCAAGTGAATATAGAATTTTAGATTAAATTAATAATTTGATCTTATCCCTAAGATTGGAAGTTAAAATAAAACATATAATTATGTAAAGAATTGATAAACGATCATAATTACAAACACAAAGGAAATACATGAATTTAAAGGAAAACATACACTAAACCGAGTAATTGATGTTCTTTGAGAACTTTGGTTCTCACATGCCCATTTATGAAAACAAGTTTTATCATTATTGTGACTTTTATTAAAGAAAGATTAAAACAAATTTTATTAAAAAAACACCAATTAATTAAGTAGAAATCAATTTGATTATTTTTTATAATGTGGAAAAATAATTTTCTACCTATTACAACATTAGTGGAAAATACAGGGAAATATAAAAGAATAAAAATGTGAAAAAATAAAATTACATGGGAATTACCTAAAATGCATTATAACTCAAAAAGGTAAAATTACATTGAATTGCCTAAAATAAAGTCTAACCGAATGAAATAAAATTACATCAAAATTGTCACGCCTCGTCTTTCAATTTGATTTAACCATGCATAGAGTGAGAATTAAAGGAAACTAGGGGGAATAAAATTGATGTATAGATCTAGTAGAGTGAGTTAGTATGAATAGTAGAGTGAAAATCCACCGAAGGATGTAATGGTCATTTTCCAAATTATTAGGGGCAATTATGGAAAAGAATGATTTAAGGCTTATTAATAAGTGGAACATGTATAGAAGAGGTAGAAACATGAAAATAACATGAAAGGATTGCAGAAGTGTGAAAAAAATGAGGTTCGGAATCCAATCTTGGAGAATAGTAACATTGGGCTGTGAATAGTACCACCTAGGGCATAAGCAAGATTATTGTACTAAAAATAAGTATTAATTAAAAGACAGTGTGTAGTGAAATTTGGGAACTATTTGAGGTCATATAAGTGATTAAATAAGTAAAAGAAGTTTGAAATGCAATGTCTCGGTTAATAATAACCTAGTTTTACCTAAACGATAAAATATCTGAAATAAGCTTAGAAAAATATGAAAAATAGCACGAATTGATGGTAAAAAACTATAACTAAGCCAATGGTATTGAAGATGGAATTTTCTAACTAGCAAAAATAATTAATTTAAGTTAATTAAAATGGTGATTTATTGGTTAGTGGGTTCTGCTCAGTCAAAAATTTCAAAATTCAAGGGAGGCACTAATTAAAGTATTTCAGAAGTTTTGGTAACAAAAATGGAATTTTTTGATGCTTTTATGATCAAAATTGAATTTTTATGTCCTAAAATACCATTGAAATAATCCTAATCATTGGATTTTAAGTGGGATGATTATGGCCATTGAAAGAGTGGTATATAATGGTGGAAACATCTAGATTTTATGAGCATCATCTCCCTAAAGTCCATGGATGGCCAAAATTAAGATTTCTCCCATCATAAACATGATATTTTCTCTCTCCTTAACCCTTAAACTAAAGGTGTAGAATCCATCTAACCTTTATAAAGCCTAAAAATGTGAAAAAAAGCAAAACAAAGAAGATTTGGAGGATTTCAAGTATGGAGAATTTTGGAGATTCAAATTTCTTATGATAGTAAGTTGGTTATTTTTTAGGTTTATTAATTTTCTAGATCATTTTTAGAGCCAAAATAGGTGATTCTAGTGTTGATTTAGAGTTTGGAGCAAGTGTAAATTTTCTATGAATTTTTCTAATGAAAATTACATTATGTTTATGGTGAATTTTGGAGATGAGCATAAGATGAGCAAATCAATGGTGTGAAAGACTAATTTGGAGGCAAATGAACTCATAAGTAAGTGCATTCACTGAAATATATGCATATGTGTGTAGTTGTTGAATTTAAAAAGTATGTGTGTGTGTATGGAATTGTTCGATTTGTGTTTATATGGTGTTTAATGCATGAATTATGGCATAATTTGGTTGATTGAAGGAATGTAAAATGATTTGATTAGAAATTTTGGTAAGAAGAATAAGTTGAGTATGATAAATGAATATGGCATAATGGTATGCTAATTATGGAAGTGATGGTTTATGGAAATAATGTATGTAAATATTAATATGGCGCCTTCCGCCTGATTCGTACACTGGACCCGAACGGAAGACGTGCACACGCAAAATGATATCCAGTTCCGTTATCCAAAATCACTTAAAATTTAAAAATTTTATATAAGAAAATATTTCTTAACTTGGAAATGTAATAAAATATCGAAAACCTTTTTGGCATGCAAACCAAGGTAATTATTGGGGTCATCATGTCGAAAATTCGGTAGCATAACAGCTGTACCGGGACACTTTTCCAAATTTTTACCTATTTAAAAACACTTTTATACACTCAAATCATGTATCTCTAACTCACACGGGCCCTCTTGACCCTCCAAATCACATCATAATCACAATGAGCCTCAGGCTCTCACCATCAACATTCTCACATACAAACTTATTAATCATCATATAGTATGCAAGAAATAAAAAGTAAAATACACAGTTAAAATATTTAAAACAAAACCCCACTGCAAAATGCAGAATAGATCCAATCCCTCTGGGATCATAAGAGCACACTGACTATATAGACATTACATTTACATTATCATTACTCTTATAAAAAGAATACAAAAATATCTACGTAGGGGTTATCTTCGTGTCTTTTACTTTCAAAGTCTTTGGCTCTAATCTACTGCCCTGTTACCTATACATTGCAAAAAGGCAATGCACTAAGCTTTCGCTTAGTGGTGTAATCACTTTAAATTATAACAAGACAATTTATAGCATGTCATATATGTTCATAAACCATTTCGGGTTTTAAAATCACAAAATGCATTTTCCATGATTTATATGCAACATAAATCATTTTCGATTTTAGAATCATATGCATACATATTTGGTGTCTTATATGCCAACATGCACATTACAAGCATAAACCATGCATTTTATGGCACAATTATCGAGGCATTATATAAACATCAAATAACCACCATATTATTGACATAATACATCACATATACAAGGTCATATGCTTTAAACATCAATTATGCCAAAATCACAATTTTCTCATAATAGTCATTTGTAGACCATAAGGCACGGTAAAAATCATACCATATCACAACAGCTTGTAAAGATGTTTTACCAAACTCATATATGACAAAGAATATTGACATACTTGTCTTCAGTCATAAGTGCCATTATGCACCTCATAACTGTCCATATTAGTATTTTGAGATGTATACACATATAATCACCATAAATAATCATACTAGTGATAATCAATACATTTAAGCATCTCAAGACCAATTTGGAGTCATTTGATCACATTATGTCCGTAGGTCACATGTTAATGCCATTTAACATACAAACTCAATTCATGCGATTTTAAGCCATTTTAATCGTTTAACCATGCCCATATCCATAAGAAAACTAAGCAAGACTGGATAACAGAATTACTTAGGCCCAAAGGCTCTCCACATCCAAAGATGCGTAACTTAGGCTCAAAGGCTCTCCATATCCAAAAATGTATAACTTAGGCCCGAAGGCTCTCATACCAAGTAGGTAAGTAAACTTAGGCCTGAAAGCTCCCATACCAAGTAGGTATGTAACTTAAGCCTGAAGGCTCTTATGCACACAACACATAATCTTATGCCTGAAGGCTCTCATGCACACAACATGTAAATTTTAGGCCTAAAGGCTATCATGCCTATTGGCATGTAAATTAATGACCCGAAGGTTTCATACCCGAAGGTATTCTAGTAGCTACTACAATCCTAGTTGATCGGTAAACCTATCCAAACTAGGTTGTCTAACTATATAGGCATTATTAAACTCATTATATTGTGTCATTTATACCAATTATAAATTTTGCACCATTTTGTGACATTTATTTATCTCATTGGCCATTTTTCACATTAGCACGGCCTATATCATATGCCCATAGCATATATATATTACATTATGCATAGCATGGCCAACTTAGGCTCAAATATACATAATGACAACATATGATCACTTATAGCTATAATAATCTTTATAATTACATGGGGACATCATAAGATACTAAAAAATATTGGACTTAAGATCAATGTTTTTTCACATGCACATGGTACACGAGGTATAACATGAGTTCCATTAACATCATAAAGCTTTAAACCTAAATGTTCAAGAATATATAATTACATTTCAAGTCTTAAAACCCCTTAATAAACTCATAAAAATATGCCTGAATGATGGTCAAAATACTCTCAATATCATGACAAAAATTGGGTTGAAAACGATTCGAAATTTCATTAAGAATTGAAAAAGTTATGAAGAAAACACTATGTGGTCAAAATGGGTCACGGCCATGACCCCCTTAAAACTCTAGAAACCTGCATTTTAGCCTAGAGGGGTCACGGGCATGACTTGCTAAAAGATTATGACCATAAGGCCTTATTTTCAGCAGCAAACATGTGAATTTCTGGCAAAGTTTACAGAAAATCCATCCATTTTCAAACCCAAACCAAGCAACCTTCAACACCAATTCAGTCACACATATTACAACACTTATAGAGCATAATTCTCATCAAATGCATAACAAATACACTTAACAACCATCCATAAATCATCATCACAATGCATTTATTTCAACATTTATGTCTATGCACCGTAATTAATATTCATGGCATTTCACTCAAATTAAAGTGATTACACATACTGATTAAGGTCATATGGGACCCCTGAAGTCGGCTCATGCCTTCTCCTTACCTTGGGAGGCTCAGGTTGTCATTTTGTTTACAAATACAAAAAAATGTATGAACTTTAATAAATAATATAAAATAATCTAAAAGTCAAAAAAATATTTTGAGCCCAGATACATGCTCTACAACATCTTAAGAACCCGTGAAAAATAAAATTTGCGAAAAAAGAAAACCTGAGAGAGAAGGTTAAAATTCACCTTGATTTTTATCTTAAAATACTCTGCCATTCTGGATGATTTTAGGGTCCACGGACTCGTCTCGAAATGCTCATCATTTTGGTGTAACCTTGCATTGTGGGTCCCTTTGAGGAGAGAGAAATCAACAAAGAAAGTGAGGGAGAGGGGTGGCAAAAATAGAGTGCAGAGTAGGAGAGGAGGATTTGTGTGGTGTATATGGGGAGGATGATAATTCTCTTTATTTATACTTTCCACAAAAATAATTTTTTCTTCGCTTCCAAAAATTATTATAATAGCTAAAAAAGTCAATTTTTCCTTCATTCCTATCCCTAACATTCCATAAATCCAAGCTCTAAATCCTCTCAAAATTTTGTGCCCTAATTTCGACAATAACCTAAAAAATTAACATATTTTCTATCCAAAAAATTGAGTTAAAATAGTTCTCGAACTCTGAAAATTTTGATTCTAAAGCCATTGGACTATTCAAAATATTTTAGTATTAGGTTATAATATTTTCAGATTTTGAGCAACTTTTTATTTATTTTACGATTCAGCTTTGCCTGTAGCATTATTCATAAGATAGTGCCGTAAAATATTAATTAGCATTTTTAACCATCTGAATGACTTCAGATTGGCTTCAAACATTACCCAAAATTCTCTTGTAATTAATACTTCCCGTCAATATAATTAGTGTGACTCAGGTCTTGGGAAGCACTATTCATTTCAGGAAGTACCATTTATAAGAGTTGGATTTTCGGGTCATTACATTTCTTCCCCTCTTAGAAAAGATGTCATCCTCAACATACCTGGTTCAAATAAATGTGGGTATTGTTCCCACATCTGAGCCTCGCTTTCCTAAGTAGCCTTTTCCATACCATGATATCGCCATAAGACTTTCATAAACAACACAGTCTTGTTCCGTAATTCCTTAACCTCTCTAGTCAAGATACCAATAAGTTCTTCTTCATATGATAGATCTAGTCTTATCTCTACTTTATCAGCTATCAAAACATGTGAAGGGCCCGATCTATATCTTCTCAGCATTGAGACATGAAACACATCATGAATCTATTGTAATACTGGAGGTAAAGCTAGTCTGTAAGCTAATGGACCCACACGTTATGTGATTTTGTATGGCCTAATGAACCTCGGACTCAACTTCCCTTTTTTATTAAACCTCAACACCTTTTTTTCATGAAGATACTTTAAGAAAACCTTTGTCGCCAACTTCATACTCTATATTTCTTCTCTTTAAATCCGCATAGGATTTATGTCTATCTAAAATAGCATTCAGCCTTTCTCTAATGATATTCACCTTCTCTTCAGCATCATTGATCAAATTTAGTCCTATAAGCTTATGCTCACTTAACTCGCTCTAACACAAGGGAGTTCTACATTGCTTCCCATATAATGCCTCATAAGGAGCCATACTAAGACTCACTTGATAACTATTGTTGTAAGTGAATTCCACTAATGACAAATAGTTGTCCCAACTGCCTTTAAACTCTATGGCACATGCTCAAAGCATATCCTCAA
>CANXYI010205030.1:0-12708 GCA_948208565.1 Hura crepitans
GTGCATCTGAGTACATCTTAGTGCTATCTTGGCATAACCTCATTTTATCTCCTTATTCACTAGTTCAAACTTGAAATGATTTATTATTTTTGCTAAATTTTTCAATTCTTTCATTTTACCCATTTTCAGGCTCATCAAAAGTTTTATGACCAATACGCCCCTTTTTAGCTTTGTGAAGGTGCCTCTGCCTATAGGGGCACCATTCAAGCCATGAAGGTATTGTTCATAAAACTTGGACTTACGGGCATTACAATTCTTCCCCTCTTAAAAAATTTCATCCTTAAAATTACCTGTTTGGAAAAGGTGTGGATATTTCATCCTCATCTATTCCTCACTTTCCCACGTGGCTTCTATCATATTATAGTGCCTCTATAACACCTTCACTAGGGAATTATATTTGTTCCTCAGCTGTTTTACTTCCTTTGCTAGAATCTACAGTGGTTTTTCTTCATATGTCAAATATGGTTGTAATTGTATCTCCTTTGCAGCTATCATGTGTGATGGATCTGATCTGTATAACCTCAACTTCGATACATAAAAGACATCAAGTATCTACTGTAGCTCAAGAGGTAATGCCAATCTATACGCGAAAGGTCCCACTTGCTCTATAATCTCATAGGGCCTAACGAATTTAGGATTAAGTTTCCTTTTTTTATCAAATTTGAACATCTTCTTCTACGATGACACTTTTAAAAACAACCAATCACTAACTTCATACTCGATGTCTCGCCTTTTCAAGTCAGCATATGACTTCTATCAATCTAAAGTGGCTTTCAATCTCTCTCCTCTATGTCTCAAATCAATATAAATATGACAATCTTGCTTTCTCTTACTTCACTCGAACAAAGAGGAGTCTTGCACCTTTTACCATATAGTGCTTCATAAGGTGCCATTCCTAAGCTAGCCTAGTGGCTATTGTCGTATGCAAATTTAGCCAATGATAGGTACTGATCCTAGTTGCCTTTGAACTTTATTGCATAGCTATGTAACATATCTTTTAACACTTGTATCACCCATTCTGATTGTCCATCCATCTGAGGATGAAATGTTGTGTTGTATGTCAATTGAGTACCCAATGCCTCCTATAATTTCTTCCAAAACCTAAAAGTAAATCTCTAGTCTCGATATGATATAATGGTTACTGGTACTTTGTGTAACGACACAATCTCATCGATGTATAATCTAGTCTACTTCTCTAGAGAGTAATCTACCTTTACTAGTATCAAATGAGTTGTCTTTGTCAATCTATCCACCATCACCCATGTAGCATCACATCTACTTTTGGTCAGTGGCAAATCCATCACAAAATCAATTGTGATCTTCTCGTATTTCCATTTTAGGATTGCTATCAAATGTAACAGTCCAAATGGAACCTGGTTTTAGCTTTCACCTATTGACATGTCAAACATTGAACCACATATTTTGCTACCTCTCACTTCATTCCTGGCCACCAATAATAGGGTTTCAACCTAAGATACATCTTCGTACTTCTTAGGTGCATGGAATAGGGATCTTTATGGGCTTTTTTTCAAAATTTGCACTCTCAATCCATCCACTTTTAACACACATAGCCTATTTTGATAGTACAAGCTTTAATCATCACTTAACTCAAATCCTATCATCTTCACCTCTTTAACTTTACTCACAGTTTGCAACATCTATTTATCTATCAACTGAGCTTCCTTTATCTACTGCCTAAAGTTAGGTTTAATCTATATTTTAGCCAAAATTACATCTTTTGTAGTGTACTGTACTCTGGCATGCATAAGCTTTAGGTTGGCAATGAGCTTCCTACTTAAGGCATCTGTAACCATGTTCACCTTTCCTTAATGGCAGTCAATTAAGGAGTCATAATCCTTGATTAACTCTATCCGTCGTCGCTATCTAAGATTTAATTCCTTCTATATAGGTAAGTATTTTAAGCTTTTATTGTTAGTGTAGATGTAACACCTTTCTCCATATAGGTAGTGTCTCCACACCTTCAATGCAAACACAATAATAGCCAACTCTAAATCATGGGTGGGATAATTCCTCTCATAAGGCTTCAATTGCATTGAGGCATATGCAATCACCTTTCCTTCCTACATTAATACATAACCAAGTCCATTGTGTAAGGCATCACTGTATATCACAAACTCCTTCCCCTATTCTAGATAAGTAAGGATAGGAACCTCTATCAATATTCTTTTCAATTTGTCAAAGCTAGCTTAACACTTATTATCCCACTCAAACTTCACATCCTTCTTTATCAACTGCATCAATAGAGTTGGAATCATCGAGTAGCCTTTCGTAAACCTCTAATAGTATCTTGTCAATCCTAGGAAACTCCAAATCATAATCATATTCCTAAGAGGATTCCACTTTAACATAGCTTTAACCTTACTTAGGTCCACTATAATACCCTTAACTAAGACAATTTGACCTAGAAAGGCTACTTCCTCTAACCAAAACTCACATTTGCTCAACTTAGCATATAACTACCTCTCCCTTAAGGTTTGCACTACTCTGAGGTGTTGCGCATGTTTTTCCCGGGTTGTGAAGTACACTAAGATGTCATCTATAAACACCACTACAAATTGATCCAAGTAAGGCTTGAAGATTCAGTTAATCAGATCCATAAAGGCTGTTAGGGTATTAGTGAGCCCAAATGGCATCACTAGAAACTCATAATGCCCATATCGAGTTTTGAAGGTAGTCTTAGAGATGTAACTCTTCTTGATCTGCAACTGGTGATATCCCGATCTTATAACAATCTTAGAAAAGATGCTAGCACCTTATAACTGATCAAAGAGATCATCAATCCTAGGCAATGGATATTTGTTCTTAACTATCACTTTATTCAATTGCCTATAATCGATACACAATCAAAGTGACCCGTCTTTCTTTCTCACAAAAAACACAGGTCCTCCCTAGGGTTAAACACTAGGCCTGATGAAGTTTTTATCTAACAGTTCCTGCAACTGCACCTTTAACTCCTTCAGCTCTGCTGGTGCCATCTTATATGGTGTTATAAACCCTAGATTCATGCTAAGATATATCTCAATCTCAAAATCTAACTCTTGATGTGGAGGTAATCCTAGTAACTCCTTTAGAAACACATCAGGGAATTTAGACACAACTGGTATTTAATCAAGGCTAGGAGTCATAACACTTGTATCTACCATAAAAGCTAATAATGCTTTACATCCATTATGAATGAGTCATCTAGTTGTAATAGTTGAGATGATGTTAGATAGGGAGTCTCTTTTACCTACAACTATCACTTCTTATCGGTTTGTGGTTTGTAGACTCAACCTTTTTCTCTCAGATTCAATCATTGCTTTATCCTCTAACAGCTAATTCATACATAGTATGACAACAAACTCATGAAAGGGAAGCTCTATTAAATTTGCTTAAAAAGTTTGCTTATAGATTATCAAAGGATAGTGCTTATAAACTATATTCACCATCACACTCTAGCCAATTGCATTACTCACTTGGATGTCTAGATCTATAGGTTCTACCTTAAGTCCCTTGTCTCATGCTTGTGTGGTGTAAATATAAGAGTGTGACATTTCTAGGGTTAATTAAAGCTAATATTGGTGCATCAAGTAAAAGTAAAGTACCAGCAATGACATCTAGTGCTTCTACTTCCTCCCAAGCACATATAGCATATTACCATGCTAAAGCTCTCATCTTGGACCTTATCCTCTTGCTGGTACTCGACAGTTCCTACCTTTGCTATTTTTGTGGTCTACTGGGTGCTGTTGCAGCTAATGCCTAAGTCTATGCCACCTCTAATTATCTCTAAAGACAATCCTTTTGGAAGTAGTCTCTAGCACCATATACAAAGCACTCCCCTTATCTATACTGCCAACATTGGCCCTAGTGTCTCCTCTGGTAACTCCCACATGTTGGAGGTGCACTTCTAGCTATAAACACTAGAGCACTCGAGGCTTGCTGAGATAGTGGTGGTTGAGGCCTAAAGGGATAAGCTTGACTAGATCCCTGTGATGTAGCTTGCTTTTAGGACTACTGTCTCAACTGTCTTTACGACTACTGACTAAGCTGGAAGTCCATTTATCTCTTGGCCCCTCCTAGGGCTAAACTAGTCTAACCTACAGTGAAGGGTCTCATCCTCTAGAATATCTCCCTCTTCTCCTGTATCATCTCCTTTATGTCATTCACTGTAGCTACCAACTTAGAAAAGTCTCTAATCTTAGAGGTAGAAATTTGTATCTTGAACTCGACATTGAGTCCCTTCTTTAACCTCTTGCACTTCTCCTCATCTGTGGGTATGAATTCTTTCACGTACCTACTCAAATGAGTGAAGTTCTTCTCATACTCTGATACCAACCTCTGCCCATATCTTAGATTAAAGAATTCTTACCTCCTCTTATCCTTATAGGACTCAAGAATATACCTCTTTTAGAATTCCTTGAAGAAGAACTCCCATGTAATGTCTATAGCTAGCTTTCCCTTTTTTAAGGTATCCCACCAGTGGAATGCTTCTTCCTATAATAGGGAGGTAGAGCACTTTAGACTCTCCTACTTTGTACACTCCAACTGCTTTAGGATCTTTATAGTCTACTCTATCTAATATTCTGCCATCATTGCATCATCCTCCCTTGCACCTACAAAGTCCACGACTCCCATCTTCTTTACCCCTCACTAGATATATCTCCTATAGTGCTAGGAGTTTTGGTGAAGGTGGTGAAGGTGATGCAGGAACAAGAGTTAGTGGTGGAGCTGGAGGTGTAATAGTGTGTCTCAGTAACTTTACTATCTGCTGCAGCAAGGTAGGAGAAGTCTAAGCCTAAGGTTATGGCTGAGGTGGTGGTTAGTGAGTAGCATCACTTAGCTCTAGTGTCGCTACACTCACCTCTTGACCAAGAATAGTGGTACAAGCATAACTAGCCACCTCTTCCCTTCGCTCTAGTAGGGTTAGTTCACTCATCATATACAACTATATAGAAAACACTTATCAACTTCATGCAATGTAGCTTTGGCCTAAAATAGAATCTTAGACTTATGCACTCATATGTAGTATGCCTAGGAATGCTTAAACCTGCTCTGATACCACTAAATGTAACACCCCCTACCCATTCTTAAAGGAAATAGATAAAGAGCACTACTTCCTGTAGGTCACCCATCCTTGGATTTCCCTGAGGCTCATTTGTATAACATTTATATCACTTTGACTAACCTTGACCTAACTTCACCATTCATTGTTTATTTCTATATAACCTTTCATTACCACCTATTTTAGTATGTTAAAACACTATATTATGTCTATTATCCATTTACAGAAAAATGGGCAACATAATGGCTACCCGGGTGAAAAACAAAAAATTTTCCCTATAAGAAAAGCACTTTTAAACTAGTTTCAACCTAAAGCTCAACTCTTGGACCCTCCTAGTCCCCCAAAACACCATCATCATTGCACAGAAACCTATAGGGTCTTAGACCTATAGACATCCAATAGGTGAGCACGTACATATTTTTAGTAAAATTCAGATTTTATAGCCATTTAATTCATAGATCTCAATTTTACCCAATATAGGCACTATTGACTTCACACTTACTATGCATGAGTGACTTACTACTAAAGTCAAAAGAGTATCTAAAGTATACCAAAAAGGGACTTTGGGTCAGCTACACTAGTACTACAAAAATTGGATAGCTATCTCATCTACAGCTTATGCATCAAAACACTGACATGCTAGGTATGAACTCACTAGTGGAATAGATACAATAAAGTATGTCACACACATGCAAACACACTTACAGGTCATATACACTTAGGCATAGGTATTGATCAATATGGTTATGCAAGATATTAGACTAAATGCTATTTATCCTATTTAGTTATTTTTATTCCTATTATGGAGTCAAATTTCATATATCATGATCATGGTTAAATTTAATATTGTTTAGGCCCATAACAGATAGACGACACTTTAACACATCGGATAGCAGGATATATCCTATGCAGTGGCCCCTATTTAGGACCTCAATAGCTATACCTACCTTACCTAATAATAAGGATCAGACTATAGACCTCCCAATACCGGATTGGCAGATAGCAAGATCAGTTCATAGACCTCCCAATATCTATATGTGGGATAGTAGGTATCAGCCTCATGGGACCTCCCAATATCTCGAGTCACAACTCCAAAGCATCACAGGTGGATAGCAGGGATCAACCCCGTGGGATATCCTAATATCCACAGACAGCCAATAAGTAGTAAGGATCAGCCTAAGTGGATCTCTTAATACTCAAATGTGTAGGATTCATATCAGAACCTCAACGGTTGCACCCGTCACATCCAACAGACAACAGTAGTCCTAGAAGGACCAAACTACATAGCAACTACTAATTCCTTAGTTGATCAGTTTACCCATCTATTAGGTGTCTAACTGATAGGCCAAAACACTATTCTTTACTTAATTATGACATCTGCCATCATTTTTACTTTGTCTCATGTTAATCAAGCAAAGAAATTATATTGCATAGAAAGTAACATTTTTAACCTTTGGTTGCAAAATCACTAATCATTTAGTCATTGTACGAGTATGTTACTATTCATTTGTTAAGTTTCCAATTTTGTGTCTTTCATAGCATCACACATGCCAATCCAAACTCCATCTATCTTTTTTCAATTCTTTGTATAATGTCTCATGAAACATATATCATAACCATGCCACCAATGGCACCCGTATAGACATCATATTACTAGTCATCTTTTAGGCATATATTATATGCGTATTTAGGTCATCATTTGCCAATTTTTCATACCATACATGTCAATATTGTTATTCATTTTCTAAGCATGATTGCCTATATGCCATATGCCTCATCACACATGCCATGCCATCCACACATGCCATTCCACCATACATCATGCATATATATACACCAAATTTCATTTCCTAATTATCATGCATATCATGTTATTTTGACATCATTAACATAATCATATCATTAATCTACCTTAAAGCCATGCTTAACATCAAAATCTAGCATTTCCATACAAATAAAGATGCACTTTTCCATGGCAAACCATATGACATTGACAAATTGACTTTATTCCACATACCTAAGGTGTGAAAACACCCTTTTCCCTACCACTTTGATGCCTCACTTGAGGTTCTCCTTCAAAAATCCTTTTTTGCCTTAAACATACAAAAATTTAGTTTAGAAAAATTCTTAAAAATTCTACAAAACTATAAACGGAAAACTAAAACCATGGAACTTCTTAAAATACTCTAAACTACCTAAAATAAAAATAAAAATTAAAATAAAAACATTTACTCTAAAAATTGACACTATTCACCAAGGTTGCAAATCTCCCTTTAAAACCAAAATTTCTCAATTTGCTCACTTGAATTAGACTCTAGAGATCATGGAAGGTCAAATTCATATCCTTTTTATGATTTTTAGTGATTTGTGGAGAGAGAAAGAGAAGGAAAAATGGAGGAGGGAAAGGTCATTAATGGCATCGACCAAGGGAGAAAATGGAGGAAAAAAAGGTTGGTTTACAAATGTGACTCCCCTCACATGTGTAAGCCCTTATATAGGGGTAGGTGGGTGGCTCAGATTGTGACACATGGCGATCTAATCATACATTTTCTCCTAATTTCTTTTCAAACTTATCAAATTCATAGAAATTTATCTAGATATCCAAAAAATAATCATCTTAGTTTTAAAAATCCTCGATTAGTTTCACTAAGGCACATGTAAAATTTCAAGTTAAAACTCCGCTGTTGACTTTCAGGCATTATTCACCCGTTAGAATAAAATAATTAGAAGAAATACCAAATGAACTCAAAAAATTAAAATTCCCTTTACATTATATTAATTCGAATTTTCTAGGTTCAAAGTATGGTATTTTTGGGTCCATCCAGGCACATCTCAAGGTTATCCCAGCACAACCTCATTTTATTTGCTCTTTAACTAGTTCTTCACCTGAAATGATTTATTAGTTCTGCTAAATTTTATATTTCTTTCATTTTACCCATTTTCAGGCCTGTCAAAGTTTTATGACCAATACACCCCTTTTTGGGCTCATGAAGGTGCCCCGACTTGCAGGGAACACCATATGGGCCACGGAGGTACTATTCATAGAACTTAGACTTATAGGCATTACAAATTAGATGTGCTGAATACTGCTTTCAAAATGAGAAATAGCCACTATGAGTTCTTGAAAATGCCATTAGGCCTTACTAATAAGTCTATAGTTTTTGTAGACTTGATGAATCTTATCCTCAGGCTTTATCTTGATTATTTTTTGGAGGTCTACATCGATGACATCTTAGTTTGCCTAGCAAACAAGGAACAGCTTAAATAGCATCTGAGAATAGTTTTGTAAATTATAAGAGATGATAAGTTGTATGCTAAGCTTAACAAGTGTGAGTTTTGGCTTAGTGAAGTATCTTTTCTAGGGCATATAGCTTCTACAGAGAGAATTCCTATTAATCCTAATGAGATTGAGGAATTGATGAAGTGGAAGCCACTTAGGAACACCATAAATATCATGAGTTTCCTTGGATTGGCAAGATATTACAGTCGGTTTGTTAAAGGGTTTTCTATGATAGCAACCCCTAAGACTCATTTGTTGAGGAAAGATGTCAAGTTTGTCTAGGATGCTAGATGTTAAGAGAGTTTTGACAACCTTAAGTTGATGTTGACTATGGCTCTAATTTTCTTTCAACCAGTTCTTGGGAAGGACTACATTATATGTAGTGATGTGTCTCATAATAGGTTAGGTTGTGTTCTGATGTAAGATGGCAAGGTTGTTACCTATGCTTCAAGACAATTGAAGCCATATGACAAGAGCTACCATACCCATGATTTAGAGCTTATAGCTATTGTGTTTGCTCTAAAGATCTAGAGACACTTTTTTTATAGAGAGAAGTGTTACGTTTACATAGAACACAAGAGTTTGAAGTATGTTCCTACATAGGAGCCAAACTTGAGAAAAATGAGTTAGGTAGAGTTGATAAATGATTATGACTACTTGATCAATTATCATCTTAGAAAGGCTAATGTAATGGCAAATGCCTTTAGTAGGAAGTTCATGGTAGCCATAAGAGCTATGAATGTTAGATTACAACTTATAAGTTATGATACTTCGCTAGCAAAGATGTAAGTAAATCCTAGTTTGTTACACTAAATTGAGAATTGTTAAAAAGATTATCATAAAATGATGAGTGTGATTAGTGCTGTCCAAAAAGGGGAGCCTACTGAGTATCAAACCAAAGGTGATGGTTATTTATAATACCATGACAAAATTTGTGTACTAGATGTAAAAGAGCTGAAGTTGCAGATTTTGTAAGAAGCTCATAATACTTCTTATGATATGCATCTTGGTAGTGCAAAGATATATTAGGATTTAAAGTTGCATATTAGTGGCCTAGTATAAAGCGAGATGTATCAGAGTATGTGACTAAGAGCCTTACTTGTCAACAAGTGAAGGTGAAACATTAGGTTCCATTTGGATTGCTTCATCTTATAGCAATTTGATAATGGAAATGGAACAAAGTCACTATAGATTTTGTTGTTTAGTTACCTATGACATGGAGCAAATGTGATTCAGTATTGGTTATGGCAGACCTTTTGACCATGATTACTTATTTTATACTAATAGGGATGGATTACTCCTTGGAGAAGCTAGCAAAGCTATATGTTGATGAGATCATCAGGTTGCATGGAGTTCCATCTTTTATTACATCATATTGGGATCTAAGGATTACATTAGGGTTTTGGAAGAAACTTTATAATGCCTTAGATACTTGATTGAGTTTTAGTTTAACATTTCATCCATAGACTAATGCATAGTCAAAGAAAATTTTTCAAGTCCTTGATGATATGTTTAGGAGTCATACTTTGGACTTCAAAGGAAGTTGGGATTGTTATTTGTCCTTAGCTGAGTTTGGTTACAACAATAGTCACTAAGCAAGATATGATATGGCTTCTTATGAGGCATTATATAGAAGGAAGTCTATAACTACCTTATGTTGGAATGAACTCTATAAAACTAAGCTCATGGGACCTTAATTGATTAAGAATGTAGAAGAAAAGGTAAACATTATCAGAGAAAGGTTAAAAGTAAATTCTGATAGATAGAAGTCATATGCTGATTTGAAGAGAATAGATGTTGAATATGGGGTAGGAGATAGAGTGTTTCTCAAGTTTCACCTTAGAAAAAGGTTCTGCAATTTAGAAAGAAAGGAAAGTTGAGTCCTATGTTTATTGGGCCATGTTAAATAATAGAACATGTGGAACTAGTAGCCTATAGACTAGCTTTACCTCCTAAACTTCTATAGATCCATTGTGACACCCCTTATTGGAATCTCGAGGAAACCTAATAAGCAGCACACTTCCCTTAAGGTCACCCATCCTAGGATTTATCCTAAGGTCATTCATTTAACTTTTACTAATTTTGCTCTAGATCCTACTATCTGATTCCAAAACCACTTCTGTCAATTCTTATGATCCAATCACTACAGAGGGAATCTACTAACATTCAAATATCACCTAAAAATTCGATAGCATAATGACTGTCCGGGTCTTAACCCAAAATTTGAATAAGCCTATTTAAACACTTCTATAAGCAATTTATCACACCTAGACACATCTAGTCCCCCATATTCAACCTAACATCAACCTATGCATACAATAGAACTCAAGCTTTAGGCCATAGATAAAATATGCAAACATATAGAGCCTTTGGCTCACATCAACATCAACATAACATACAATTATTCATTCACCAATAAACATGAATAATTACTTAATTTACATCAGTAAGTCATAATTAGTTAATTACATACATTTCTAAAGCTTAAATACATTTTCTTACCCATTTGCCACTTGAGTACATGGATATCTAACTGTAAAATAATTTCCTCTAAAGTTTTCACCTGTATCCTCTGAACTGCTATTGTCATGTTTTACAAAGCAGGTTTAGCTATAGTATACCTATGCACCAAAATCGGTACACTGAGTGTACGAGATACTTAGTGGTGAACTTAAATTAATTTTATCATGTTATAATATTATTAATTTATCTGGGCAGTTTAAGCATAATTTTACTTGATTTTTTAACTTAGTTATACACTAGGGGTGCCAATTTACTAAAATACCCATAAGGTATTTTTAAAGACTGAAACAATACTGTTGACTAAGATAAATCATTTAAAGGGAGGACTACTAATTTTTATCATGCATACTCTATGAGAATAAATTAATTTGTTTCGTAGGTGAAAAGTACTAAAATACCCCTTTTACTGTGCTCTTATTACTTTCTGAGAAAGAGTCCTTCAAATAAGCTTAAACATCATGTTATATGTTTATTCTACTTATTATTTGACTTAATTCACTGTAACTAACCTACACATCTAGGCAAATTGTTCAAAACACCCTTTAGCTTGCCTTTTTTATGAAACTTAGAAAATAGTATGCTTAATTTTTATGTTCTTAATCAGTCTAATTATTTACTTAATTTAATTCTTTGGCCTGACAAGGAAGATGACACTTTAATACACTAGACCTAGAGGGAAAAAACTAGTGTCGTGGTCCCTATTCAATACATATGCCGCTGCACTGGCTTGTGTGTCATATTAGAGATCAGCTGTAACCTCTCCAGACACAATAAAAGTAACTGTGTGGCATAATAGAGATCAATCCACAGCCTCCCCAACAACAAATAAGTAACTATGTGACATAATAGAGATTAGCTAGTAGGCCTCCCTAGTCACAAACCATCAAGAATTGGGTGACATAATGGAGATCAGTCCGTAAAGCTCTCTAGCCACTAATGAACTAACAGTTGCAAAACCCTAAGTTAACTGGTCAACCCATCCAGTGGGTGACCAACCAATAGGTCAAGTAGCTTAATTTAACTTCATTTATTAGCCAAAATTATTCTTATAATATTTAACTCTCAAAAACAAATAGTTAAAGATTTTATGTGATACTTTAAAAATTTATTCAGACTAGTATAGCCACTTTTAGGCTCTACTAGGTAAATTCCAAGATAATTTTTAAGTCTGTTGCTACCAAAACTCAAGGTGCCATGTCTTATGAATTATCATGTCATTTTCACTTAAAAAGGCAATACTTTTTTTCCAGTGACATTTTTGGTTTAGGTAAAGGTCAACTGGACAGTTATAGGTCATTTTGACCACTTTTGGAAATCAGTTTTCGGGGGTTGATTTAAGTCTAATTTCAATTCAGTTCTCACTAGTCTTTTAAATACTTTACTAGGCACTAGGCTAACTATAATTAGGCTAAGTACATAGTCAACATCTAGGCATAAATTCCAACTAGTACTAGGCCAACACCATGGCCAAAATATAACTCATTACTAGCTTCTCAAAGGCATAATTAAGGTTCACTTCACTAGCTTGTTTGAGCCACTTTTTAGGTCATTAATTTAAGCCTTTTATACATGTTTTAGTCTATATCTTTCTAGCCATTTCAAGGCACATTTTTAAGGTGTATATGACTTTATTAATAAGTTACACACTTAATTAATTCCATAGCCATTTCATGGCAATAATCAAGCTAAAATAATACATTTAATTAACATTTAATAGCACTAAGCTTCATATTACATTACCTTGCCCAATGCCTTCGGGTATTTAAGGAAATTAAACTAACTTTCCATTCTTTTCCACATAATCTCAACATTCAATCATTTTCACATGCCATGAACTTAATTA